>CATIWO010459473.1:0-13268 GCA_949673435.1 Macaranga tanarius
TATGAACATTTATAGTATATGTACCAAATGAGTTTGTCACTCATATTATCAACTCTTGATAATAAACTCATTCAACATGATACTAAGGGTAAACATTCAAATAAATAAACACTTTTATTTAAATGAATATTTTATTGCCATAAGGATGATATTACAATGTCTATATACAATAATGGCCCTAGGGCACATCTATGCTAACATCCTGAATGCCAATAGAGTTTTGAGATTTTGAAGGAAAAGTTTATTACTATACATATGTTATCATTGCCTATTCAAGACAAGGACTTGGTTGTGTGTTGATGTAAGATGGTAAGGTGATTGCTTATGCATTATAGTAACTAAGACCACACGAGCAAAACTATCCCACCTATGATTTAGAATTGGCAGTAGGGTCTTTGCATTGAAGATGTGGAGGCATTATCTCTACAGTAAAACATGCCAAATCTTCACATACTATAAGAGTATGAGGTACATATTAAGCCAAAAGGGATTGATTTTGAGGAAACGATGATGGGTGGAATTGTTAAAGGATTATGATTGTACAATTGAGTATCACCTTAGTAAGGCCAATGTAGTAGCATATGCACTTAGTCAAAAATTGACTGGGAATCTATACTACATTCATATATTAAGAATGTCATTATTAGTGGAGTTAAGGGGATTATGTGTTGAGTTTAGCTTAGATACTTTAGGTGGTATATTGGCTACTTTACAAGTAAGACCACTATTAATGAAAAGGATAGTGCAAACATAAAAGACTGATATTGAAGTACAAAAGTTATATGAGGACATTAAAAATGAAAGAAATAAGGATATGACTTGTGGTAATGATAGAGAGTTGAGGATGGAAAAAATAATTTTTATGCCAAATGTAGGTGAATTAAGAAGAGAAATTCTAAAGGAAGAACATTATTCTGCTTAGCAATGCATCCAGGTAATATAAAAATTTATAGAATTTTAAAAGAGCATTATTGATGGAAAGAAATGAAAAAGACATAGTAGATTATGTTTTCAAGTACTTAAACTTATTAGCAAAATAAAGCTAAGAATATACATCTAGCTAGTTTGTTACAATCTTTGCCAATACCAAGATTGAAATGGGAACATATAACCATGGATTTTACAATTAGGTTGCCAATAACTCAACAAGGAAATATTACGGTGTGGGTGATTATGGATAAATTAACTAAGTTAGTGCATTTCTTACTAATCAAGATTAGTTACATTTTAAGTAAGTTGGTAAAGTTGTATATCAGGGAAGTGATAGGTTGGATGGAATGCCAATGTCGATTGTGTCAGATCGTGACCTAAGGTTTACTTTGCAATTCTAGCCAAGTTTAAAAGAAGCTTTAGGCACTAGATTAAGGCTTAGTACTGCTTTTCATCCTCAAACTGATGGAAAATCTTAAAAAATAATACAAGTATTATAAGATATGTTAAGAGCCAGTGCCTTGGATTTTAGAAGAAATTGGGATAAACAAATACCTTTAATGGAATTTACTTATAATAACAGTTACTGAAGTAGTTTAGATATGGTACCATTTAAGGCTCTATATGGCAAGAAGTATTGAACACCAATTTGTTGGGAAGAAGCTAGAGAATGAAAGTTGTTGGATTTTGGATTGGTTCAGTTAACTATGGATAATATCCAAATAGTAAGGGCAAATCTTAAAGCGGCTCAAGATAAACAATGGAGTTATGCGAATCTTAAGCGAATATTGAGTTTAATGCGGGTGATAATGTGTTCTTAAATATATCTCCATAAAAAAGCATAATAAGGTTTAGTAAGCGAGGGAAATCAATCCCAAGATACATCAGGCCATATGAAGTGGTTGAGGTATTGGACCTGTAGCTTATCAATTAGCCTTATCACCAAAATTAGTAGGAGTGCATGATGTATTTCATGTGTCAATATTGAGAAAATATTAAAATGATCCCACACATATTTTGCAAGAACATCTAGTGGAATTGAAAGAAAATTTGAGCTATGAAGAAGTTCCAGTAGCTATTTTAGCTAGGGATCAGAAAGTGTTAAGGAATAAAGTTATTTCGTTAGTTAAGGTATTGTGGAAAAATCATTCTCAAGAGGAAGCTACTTAGGAAAGAGAATGTGACATTAGACAATAGTATTTTAATCTTTTATAATATGAATAAGAAGGCTTTGTGCAAATTTCAAGGATGAAATTATATTTCGATGGGAAAAATTATTACGTCTATGTCTTTGAAACTTTGGTTGATAGAATTTAAGATTTATTTAATTTAGTAATGAAAGGTATAATTATAATAATAAAATTAAAGAAGGGTGTAATCAAAAGAAATTAAAAATATAATAAGGATTAAATTGAAAGAGAAAATTAGATAAGGATTTAAGCATAAAAGAGAAGGAAAGTAAAGAGGAAACTAGGAATTTATGAAAAAAAAAGAAAGTTGCATTTACAAATGCAAAAAAGGATGAAGAAGAAGTAGAAACTTTCTGCTATCAAAAAAAGGCTTAAAGAAGGAAAGAAGCTGTAATAGTTAGGGTTTTTCTTTGCTATCGTTTGCATGAAGGAAGGTAAAATTTTAGTTTCATTTTACATTTTCATTAAGAATTAAAGCATTTTATATTATGTTCCTAGGGTAGTTTATGAAAATTTTGGTTGATCATAGGTGATCAATAAGTTAGGGGAAGAGCTTAAAGCTTTTAATTGCTAGAAACTTAGTGAGTGATCTTCTTATCACTTTCTCTTCCTCATAATTCAAATTCTCTCTTGAATTAATGTCATTTTAGTTGATGGTTGCTTCCTTTAATTGAAAGTTATGATAAAATATGTAATGTACATCAAAATCATGCTACAAATGTGTAAAAATGAGTAAAACATGTGTTGCAGTGAGTTCCAAAACATTTTGGTTAAGAATATGTTAATTCTATATTAAAATTGCATTCTTTTGAGTGAAAAATGCATCAGCACACTTGATCGATCTGGCAGCACCTCAATACTAAAGTGGCACCTTAGTGCACTAAGGAGGCACCTCAGTATTAAGGAGATGCCTTTATGGCATGTTCTTATGACCAAATGGACTTAAACGTAAAAGTTTACAACCTAACCTCAACCATAAGTATGTAAACACCCATATAAACACTTAAATTACTAAACTTGACCCAAAATGAGTTAAATAGAATATGTTTTACTAAAGACATGTATGATTGAGTTACATATATATGTAACCATGAAATTGAGCTTATTAAGTGAACTCATAGTTAGTATGCATCCTTTACTTTTCAAAGTAAAGGATATCTTAATCAACCTAAATAATATAAGGTTAAAGATTACAAGTTTGTTAGATCACAAAGTTGTTAGTATAGATGTGCCCTAGGGTCATTATTGTATGTAGACATTGTATATTTATCCCTATAGCAATAAAATATTCATTTAGATTAAAATGTTTATTTATTTGAATATTTACCTTTAGTATAATGTTAGATAAGTTTATTATCAACTTGATAATATGAGTAACAAACTTATTTAGTACATGTACTGTAAATGTTCATAGTCGTTGGATTAATATATGGATAGTATTAATTCCTAGACTATCACCTCTGTCTATTTTCCTTAATCGGTGTATGATATCGATAGTGGGAGGTAGTGAGTCTCATACTACTTGATATGAGATATCAGAATAAACATGTTGATACTTATGTGATGAGTGGATCAAACTGTGATGTAAGATTTGTGATTGCATGGATATTCACTTATGTCAACAATCACAATCTTAGACATAATGGTGCATATGGTCCTTTGACCTGAGGCACACGGTCATCCACATATGGTTGGTTAGAGTTTGTTACCGCTTATATACATATGCTAGCCACGTATAGGTATATGGCATGTGGTGGCTCTAGTTGGTTATATGTAGGGATAAGTGATCAGCCAAGACGGAATTCATTACCTGGACTGAACCGGGATAAGATCCTATGCTATCTAAGTTATTCTTGATGAATAAGTACCTAGCCAAATCAAACTCGACTTACCTAAAAATGGTTTTGGTGCTGGAAAAGAGTTTCTAGTAGTAGCTATGTTTTATCAAGAATTAAACTTAAGATGAGGTCATATGATTGAGGCTACAAGAGTTTGACTAAATCGTGACTCTAGCCAATATCAGGATCTTGTAATGAAGGGACATTGAGTGCACGATAATTAATTTTATAGTTCTTGAGGATCTACATATAGCATTCATTTCTATTTGGGTAGTCGTGACATCTATATTAGGGGTAACTCACGACTTATGGAAACTAAATGTGATTAATTGGAATTTTCATATTTAGTATGGAAAGGTGTTTCCATGATATTAAGTGTTAATATCATTTTCCGTTGCCATTTAGACTTGAACATAGTTAGTCACACACATAAAGATTGCACTTGTGAAGATTAATATTAATTTGATTATTGATTAAAGAGATTAATTAATTAATTAATTAATTTAATTAATTGAATTGGATTTGCTCGTATGTGGGAATCTAGCATATCCCGAAATCTAAATTCAAAGATTGAGACTTAATAGCAATTAAATAAATATTAATTTGGACTTGATTTAATATATGATATTAAGTTCAAGGACTAGATTAATATTTGCCTCCTAATGGATTTCTATATGGGCCATGAGATGGACCTAGTATGTTGATAATGATGGACTTATGCATAGGCTTTATTTAAAGAGTTTAAATTAGTCCATGAATTAAATAATGGTATGGAGTGGGCCTTCTCTAAGTGTAGAGAAGCCCATGTTCCCATAACCTTAGCCCATATCCATTAAGTGTTAATGAATATCAAGGCTAAGATTATCCATGTAACCAAACAACACCCACTCACTCGTAAAGCCAAGCCATGTATATAGATATAGTATGAGATACTCAATCTATCAAATGCATGTAGCTTGAGTGTGAGACACTCAAGCTATAGCATTGTATGTGACTTGAGTGTGAGATACTCAAGTTATTATTATTATAATAATATTAGTTTTATTTAAGTTAGTGGAGAGTGTAGAGACAACACTCTAACTCCTAATGCATGTGACTTGAGTGTCTCATATTGTTTTTATGTTAATAGTTGGTGGAGTTTGTAGAGACAACTAACACACAACTCCATTTGCACATTAGAGAGTATTTTGATATTCTAACAAAAGAATGAAAAAGAATTAAGAGAGTCTTCTTCCTTCTTCTTCTTCAAGTGTAGAGAATTCAAACATACACAAGTGTTGTGTGCTTTCTACTAAGAGCTATTAGTGTACAAGAGTTGTACTACTTCTAGTCCATCATCCATTGGAGGTTCCTTCCTAGTTCCATACATCCAAACATTGGAGGAGTTCTTGCAAGCACCTTAGGTCAAAGAGGAGAGGCTTGTCCATAGAGCTTCACCATCCTTTGGAGGTCTTCATTGTGCAATCCGTGTGTATTAAGCTAGAGGCTTCACATTTGGGGAGCTTGGAGCTTGTAGATCAACATCAACTAAAGCTTATCGAGCGTTCTACCAATTTAAATTTTGTAAGTATTACCAAACCCTTAGTTGCTAGGTTTTGTGTTGTGAATGAATGACTTAGTTAATTGTTGATATATCATGTTATTCTTGATGCATGTTTAGTTATGTACTTTCCATGTGATATAATCTATGGGCATGAATGTGTTTGATGTTTTATGCAAATATTGCATGCAATTAAAATTTTAAATTCTGCATTTTTTATTATCACATGATTATACATTCCTTCAAAAGTATGATAACATCCGATAAAACTTTCAAGTCTCTGACATAGGGACTAAATCCATGTTAGTTAATCAATCAAATTGAGAAATATATATCTAAATAATTAAATGAGATATATACGAGTACAGTTGAGATTATGTTGGCGAACTTGATAATAACTGCCTTTAGACAGTGCATGAATTCAATTGTGCCTTTGGAGTGAATCTATGTGGTTGATTAGTATGCATTCGAATTCATTAAGTAATGATATAGTCAGTGTGGACTGTGTTAGTGACTTGAATTATGATACTAATATTTGTAATACGTGAAACCACAGTGTTGTATAAGAGTTATATTATGATATGATTATGATGTATATTATATAATAAATATTTATGAATGTGAAACAAAGCTTATAAACTCAACAAGGTATAATATACTTTACAAAGAACATAATGATCAAAATAGGAGATATGAGAAAGAGAAATTATACTAACGTACAACAGACAATTGTATTATAAGAATTTAAATCTCGAACGTAAAAATGTTACGTCAAGGATATTAATCATAAAGCAATGAAATTAGGTGTGTTTTAATCTTGAAACTTGTTAATAATTCGAGCATTAAATTTTATTTTCATTACTTGTAATTTGTTATATTTATTTGATTCTTTTTTAAGTTCTCTTTGATGATTGAGCTATTCTTGCTATTCTTTTACATTCATTGGGTAATTTTCTTACGAAATTACTCACATTCTTTTATTTTTAAATTTTCAGTATAGGTATATAATATTTTTTGAGCTAGTATATGTGATATGGCTATGTAGTGGACCACAATGACATCTGAAGTGACCGAGGTGGAGACTCCGGTGAAGTATATTATTTGTCATAATGTAAATGCTGAGTTGACTTTTCAAAGTTGCTATTAAGCCTATATAAGCTTCAATTTGTCTGTCTGTTATTAGGGAGGAGTATATGGATAATATATGCACTATTTTTAAGGTTTTCTATGAGACCACCATCGATGTGCAGGTTACTTTGACCTGGCTGTGAGTTAGGGAGCATGATGATACTTTTTATCTTTTTGCTATGATGCCAAGCTACACCTTTAGCCCTATATTTTATTATTTTTCCTCTGGAGTTGGGTGTTTGATAGTTAAGACCTATGCTAAGGTGGTGCAGGTTTTTGGATGCACATATTTCATCAAATGGTGATCCGACTTTAGAAAGAGGGTTATCGGAGCATACCATATCATGTTTATTTTGTATCTAATTATATAATAACCAGTATTCTTGTAATTTGGAGAGGGGTGTTACAACTTTATTTGTTCTAAACTAAGTAGAATAGAAATGGATACATGGAAACAAATGTTGTGAACATTGAAAAAAAATGAAACAAAAATATGAGAAAATGTGTAACTATATTTAAAATAAGGAGTATATAAATAAAATTGTAAATATAAAAATATATGTAATTATAAATTTTATATATATATTTTTTAAAATATTTTTATTACCATCAATTAATGGTGTAATTATAAATTATTTTGTTTAATTGAGAAAAATATAAATTTATTTTAAATTTATTTTCTTTTTTTTATTCAGAAAAAACTAATGATATATTCTTTTAATTTAAAATATGTTTTCAAAAATTTTTTAAATTTATAGAAATAATTTTGAAATGTTTGTAGGAAATTTTATAAAATTTTCAATTCGGAAATGTTTTCAAAATGTGAAAGTATCTACTAGTTGAAGTTTAAATTTTGAATTATGTTCACTATATAAGATGAATAAAGAAAAAGAATTGTCATTATATATAGAGTTGGCACATATACAGATGGTGTGCCATAAGGCACTTGTAATTTATTGCATAAACAAGTTTAATTTTTTTACATTTAAATTACCATCTTCCGAAAGTGCTCAAGGACAAGAATCAAACAATCATTGAAAGCAAATCATATCGAGTATCTAAAATGCAATCAAATGTTCTTGTTAACTTTCACGCCAGCTCTTCTTTTTGACTAGTCTTCTAGTGCTACTTTGCCTTGGAAATAATTATTAGGTTTGTATTAATATAAAGACACACCCCACATGGCTATTCCTTTTTTGTTTCTAAGATTAATGAATTATGATCTGAAAATAATGATTGAAGGATCCAACACCAGTTCTTGGCTGCAGTTTAAAGAAAGAGAGAGATCAAGAAAGGTTACATTAGGAACCTTTTTCCTTTGTCGGAGTACAATTATACACTTGTTATTGGAAGTTCCAGATCCAAGAATTCCCTTACTTTCATGCAAAATGCTCTCTTGTAAAAGAAAAGCTTTATGCAGATGGTGACCTTATAGATAAATAGCCATTCTTACAGTTTTCTTTTGTTTACTGATAAAGACTGCTAAAGTATAAGGAGTGGAAACTTTGTCTTAGTATACTCATCTTTTTCTTTGCTAAGGCTTAAGGCTACCCTCTCCCTCAAAAGTCTGAGGTGTGGAAGCTGTCTTTGGATGAGACAGTATTGCAATAAAAGAGAAAAGTACTGTCATTCCTTTGAAAAGTGTGCATATTTTGAATGCTTTAGTGCACTAATGACCCCTAAAAAGAATACAACAAGTGGGTTCCTGCTTTTCTATTTCTTTTCCCCATTCCTTTTATCAGCTTGTTATCATTTGCAGATTATGTTTCAAGGTATATATCATATGGCGATAACGGCTAGAAATAAATAAATTAATACATATGAGTCACCATTCTACACAACCTTTTTTAGGCCACTACCTTGTTCATTTGTGCTTAGTACTAATTGCAAAATTATATGCTTAATTTGCTGGAGAATGTATACTGCTTTGTTGAGGTGATTGTTATGGTGGGTTATCACCAAGTGATTTAAAGGCGGGAGAGCTTTTTATTTTTTATTTTTTTTTGACGTAGTGCACACAAAAATTCCACCTAGTAAACCTCTAATAGATAACAAAATAAAGTACCACCATGTGAAAAATATAAATCCCAATGTAATTCATTGATAGTTTGAGTTAAAACTTAACTGATGAAGATTGATTAATTTAAGAGCTCTGAATTTTTTTATTAAAATGGAGGTTAAATAATTTAAATATTAATAGATTGCACAACATATAGCTAGGGGTGGCCACGGGCCGGTTTCGGCCCGGAACCGAACCGGAACCGGCCCGGTCAAATTTGGAACCGGAACCGGGCTAAACCGGCCCTGGGACTGGTTCAGGGTCGGTTCCACCATTCTGGAACCGTGAACTGGCGGTTCTGGATGGTTCAGGTTTCGAACCGGCCAGTTCTGGTTCATTTTATGAAAAAAATCAAATTATGTTAAAAATTCAAAAAATGTAAGTTACAACTCTTTATAAAATTCTACATAATTTTCTCTTACTCGTAGTATATTTTGTTTTCTAAAATAATACAATTTTTTTACAGTGCGTAAAAACCGAACTGAAAAAACCGGAACCATGAACCGAAACCGGGGTTAAGCCGGTTCCAGTTCGGTTCCACTTTAGGTCGAACCGTGAACCGGCGGTTCCGAACCGGAACCGGCCGGTTCATGAACCGTGGCCACCCCTACATATAGCAGTCTTTTCTTTTTAAATCATCTATGACAAACGAACTCAAACCCTACATGTTATAATGCTCTTGGAAAGAAAGTACCGTTACACCACTCCCTCAATTGCTATAAGCAGTGAAATTTGATTACAGTGATTTAAAAAATTATAAAAATTAAAAGTTAAAGGATCATAAAATAATAGGCCTAATTACTTAACAAATCATGAACTTTTCATCTTTTACCAATTTTAACTCATTTTTTCAAGTTTTTAAAATTCAGTATCATACTACAAATTTTTTTATTAAAAATAGCTTTCAGTAAAATTATGCAGTTATTTTTTTATGAGGTGACAATGGAGTAAATTTTTATTCAAATTATTTCCTACTTTAAATCATAAAACTATATCTGATGGCTGAAATGCAAATAAAATTGCTTGAGTTACAAATCAATCAATATAAACTTGATTAGAAAATTTATACTTTTTCTTCAAGTTTCACGAGAAATTGAAATTTTAATAAAAATTAATTTCTTCTATACCTAAGATGTCATTTGAGCGACCTGATAGAATTATCATTAACTGTGGTGTTAAAAAGACCAGACATCTACATTTGGAGTAAACCACCATTTTAATAAGGTTGATGAGTCATCAATTTTTTGTGCTGATTTAATATTTTATTTGAATAAAAACTTGCTCTAGTGCCATCTCGTACAAAACAACTTTATAACTTCACCAGAGGCTTTGATAAAACATTTATAGTATAATATTAAATTTAAAAAATTTAAAAAAATGAGTTAAAATTGTGAAAAGTTAAAAAATTCAGAATTTTTTAAATAATTAAGCCTAAAATAATATATGCATATGGCATTAAACATTTAGTCCAATGGTCAAGATTCTGTACCGCATCTTCTTCCATCCGTCATTGTAATATAAAGACAATGAACCCTTCTCAATCAATAAATTACTGGACTTTTTTTTTTATCAAATTATCATAATTTAAAAAAATACTGTACTAAATCTAAATAACTATGCATATAACTTGAGATTAATATGAATATGAGTTTGCATGAATACAATTCATTAATAATATTGTATTTATATTTTAAGATAATTATGGATTTCTGCTACTTAATCCAAGATATTAAAAGTGAATAGTTTGACTTAATTACCACCATCTATAATAGACTAAGAGGAAATGTTGACAGTGTATATGAAATTTTGGACGAAATTTGATCAGGTCATCAGGCTATATTGTCTAGAGAATGTTTCTTTCATGTCGGCTAACATTGAAGGCCAAATCGTCCGAATAATCCAAAATTTTAGTATCTGTGTCAAACGTAGTCCAGCTTTTTAATTGCGCCAATCATACTTTCAGTTTTGTCATTTGTCATCTATTTAACAAGTTTAGCGAAGGGTAATCTGACTCTATTGCTCTAAGGAAAAAATAACTTATAATTAGCTTTTTGGGACATTTGTGGACGAACCATTTTATCGTCTTTAACTTTTTTTTTTTTTTTTTTTTTTGAGTTAATTCCAAAAAAAGTACAAACTTTAATAATTTTTGTTATTTATTTATTTTTTATTATGAAATTAATCTATAAATTTTTAAATTTTTACAATTCAATATACGAATTAAAAATACAATTACATTTTGTTGTTATGGTAATCAAAATTTTTGTGTTGATCCATGTAGCCATTCCATTACATTAAAACGTATTATTTTGACTATTCAAAAAAATACTTTCATTCTTTACTTTTTTTTTTTTTTTAAATGACAACGTATTGATTTTGCCAAATTTATATATGTATATATATTTGTGATTAATAAATATTTTCTTAACAATTGATACATGTAGCATTTAAAATTAAACTTTTTTAATCAAATAAATAACGGATAACTACAAATAAATATGTAGTAGTTTTATCATTTTATTAGGAGAGGTTTTTTGGTTTTTTTGCAACTTTTTGATACTCTGTCCTTTAACCTTTTTTTTTTTTTTTTGGTGAGGTCTGTGGTTTATAAGACATGAAATTTCTTTCTCCTTAAACATCTAAAAATTTAAAGTATTATACCATTCGATAAAGGAGTAAAAAATAAGTTTATTTATAATAGTTTTAGATGTAATAATAATAGAAAGAAAAATGTATAAAAATATATCTATCATATTTTATTTTTAAAAAATTTCGATCACTATAGACAATAATACTATTATTAAGTTAAAGTTATAGTTATAAGAAGTTGACTAAAATAAAATTTTATTTTTTTTTTATCATCAGAGGAGATAAAAAAATTCTGATGATAAAAAAATTACGATATGTATCAAATTTTATTACCTGATGAATATGCAACCTCCTCTAGACTTGCAAGCACAAGATAAAAATTAGGATGAGCCTGGGATCATTGATCCACAGTTCTCTGATACTTAAGTCAGAGAAGATTTATTCAAGATAAGATATTTAAGAGATACAACATGCGCTTATATAGACATATGAGAGACATACCTAATCCAACTCGAATTAGTACCTTATATCAATCCTTTTCCTTTATCAACTGAGTCTTTTTATCCTTAATAATTTTTCATATGAACATAAAGTCCTCTTTGGACTTAGATCTGTGGGTTTTGGGCCATAACGGCCTTCTAGGACTATTAAAAGTCCCCCCTAATAGTATCAAATATTTATGTTCGAGAAAGATCGATGTCCTTTCATCATTTGAACCACTCTCTCAGTTATACCTGACGAGTATAGGGATACTGGTCCATAATGAATATCAAGATACATGAACCTTGAGATATTCGGTTTATTTGAGCATGGAAATACTCGTCTTATAAGCATTCAAAGATACTCGTTCACCTTTTACATGCATTCAAGCATTCGTATACTATGTGGGTCAAAGAATCGAGCATTTGAAGTGCTCGAACCTTAAACTGCAAATTTGTCTTTCGAATTTCATCGTTCGAATTGAATTCATTTGAGTAGTGTAGGAACTCGTTAGTCTATAAGTATCAAAGTACATGTAATACTCGATCTTATGGCGATATTTGCACATGCTGATTGTGATTACTCAAGTACCCACATGCTCTAATGTTCTCGATAACTGAAGAAACTTTTCAATTTCCTGCACGTCTTTTTATCTTCCTCCTATTCCCAGCGTACCCCTCTCTTTACTAGTGATATGTTGTAACTATTAAGGGTATTTGTGGGACATTAAAATTATCCTTTTTCTATAAATTTCTCCCCATCTCTTTCATTCTACTTTGAAATTTCTTTAAGCTTTCTATCAAGCGTTGCCTCCTCCTCTCACTAGATTTCTCTGTCGTACCTTACTTCAGTTTATTTAAGAAATTAGCTCATATTAACCGATCTTGGAGGAATCAGTTCTTCATTATTGAGCATGAATCAGATTTCCTCAATATACCAACATTATGGGCAAGCGAAGCTCATATTATAAGACGATCTTCTAAGTTTATAGAGGATGATCTTCTTTTCCTCGCCAAGTTTCATGCTCAATGTTCTATAGTGGAACCTTCTGTTAGTATAGATATGCCCTAGGGCCATTATTGTATGTAGACATTGTATATTTATCCCCATGGTAATAAAATATTCATTTAGATCAAAGTGTTTGTTTATTTAAATATTTACCCTTAGTACAATGTTAGATAAGTTTATTGTCAAGAGTTGATAATATGAGTGACAAACTTATTTAGTAATTGTACTATAAAAGTTCATAGTCGTAGGATTAATACATGGGTAGTATTAATCCATAGACTATCACCTCTATCTATTTTCTTTGATCAGTATGTGATATCGATAGTGGGAGGTAGTGAGTCTCATACTACTTAATATGAGATATAAGAATAGATACGTGGATACTCATGTGATGGGTGGATCGAACTGTGACGTAAGATTTGTGATTGCATGGATATTCACTTAAGTTAACAATCACAATCTTGGGCATGATGGTGCATGTGGTCCTTCGACCTGAGGCGACATGG
>CATIWO010459483.1:0-12064 GCA_949673435.1 Macaranga tanarius
AATTCGTGAAATTAATTATAATTAAAAATAAAATTCTAATAAAATAGAGTAAACATACAAATTATTTCAATGTCATTATATCTATATTATGACAATGAAAAGTTCTAATTTTTATCATTTTTATTTTCTAAAATGCTTTTATTCATTTATTGTGTTTATAATTCATGGTGAAATATTTGTTTAAATTGATGTTTTTCTCAAATAAAATATTAAATTGAATTATAATTTTATATCAAACAAGATATTATATGATAAAATAAAAAATTTATTTAAAACGAATTTTATAAAATTTATTTGTAAATAAATTCTATTTAAAATTTATTTGTAAATGAATTCTATTTAAATTTTTTAGAAATGTAATAATATTTATTTCAATTTCACTAGCAAATTTGTTGCACTTCTAAAAGATTTAAATAGAATTTATTTGCAATTGAGTTTATATGTATGATTTAAATTAATATTTTATAAAATTCATTTGAAATAAATTTTTATTGTATCATATACTATTCTATTTGATGCAAAATTAGAATACAAATTAATATTTTATTTGATAAAAATATTAATCTAAATAAATATTATACCATTAAGTAGTAATACAATAAAGAAATAAAAATATTTTAGAAAATAAAGATGATAAAAATTAAAACTTTTTATTTTTAAAAAATATATAGATATAATGATATTAAAATAAGGTGTAGTCTATGGTTACTTTGTTTTTTACAAAGTAAAGTTTACTTTGTTAATAATCACTATTGGATTATTTAATACAACATCATCCAATGGTGATAAAGACAAAGTAAAAAGAAAGTACATATAAAACAAAGTTATGGTAGAATTTCCCTTAAAATAATATGTAAATGTAAGTTATTTTATTAGAATTTCATTTAATTATAACTAATTTCACAAATTTAAGAATTTAAAATTGAAAGTAAACACATTAAATTTAATTTTATAAATAAATTATATAATATTTTTTGAAATTTTATTTATATTTAATGCACTCATTAAGTAATTTTAAAAATTATTTTAGTTTTTAAATAAACTAATCAATTGGGTTTTTTTATGATTTTTTTTTGTGAAAATGAAAAAATAGGTTTAAGAAGTAATTGAATTTTAAAAAGATTTTATTGTAATTTTTAAAATTACATTTAGTTTCTTATTAGAAAATTGAACATAAATGAAACAAATCAAAAAATTGATATGATTTAAAGGATATGATTAAATAAAAAAATTTTAAAATAATTGAGGATAAATGAGACTATTATCTCTTATTATTATTAGGTAAAATTACACAAAAAAACTAAGGGGTCGTTTGGTTCATACCCCGGAATCAGAATTGCAATGGAGGAGAATTGGAAAGGGAATGAAAATTTTAATAAAATGTTTGGTTTACTAAGGAATCGGAATCGGAATAGGAATTAAAATTATGTATATATATATATATATATATATATATATATATATATATATAATATTTTTACAATTATTTTTTATATATTAAAAGTTAGCATTATGATTATATATATATAATTTTGATTCCGATTTCGATTCCTTAGTAAACCAAACACTTTATTAAAACTTTCATTCCTTTTCCGATTCTTCTCCATTCCAATTCCGATTCCGATTTCGATTTCAGAGTATGAACCAAGTGACTCCTAAAAAAATAATAAAAAATGAATATATAGAATCTATCAAAGCTTGTATCTCCTGCTGCACTTCCTGTTCATAGTAGCCTTGATTAGAATCCGAAAATCAGCTTCAAAAATGTACTTCCTCTAGCCTTTAGCTATTGCTAAATCTACTCCCAAAAGAAGAGCTTCAGCCTCAGTTATAAGTGGAGAGCCTGCATCCTTCATCAAAGTTGTTCCAAAAAGAATTTTGCCATTATGATCTTGTGCCACTATAATTAATCCTGCTTTTCCTAATGAAAATTGATAAGATGCATCCGCATTAATTTTAATAAACTCATCAGATAGGGTTTGCCACCCTACATTAACACTTGCATCATTATCAGTTAGCAATGCATTCACATCATCTTTTTGTGCCTTTACATATTTAACATGCAATCTAGTAGTTGCTTAATAAGCAACAATTGGTTTAGAAAGACAGCTATTGAAAATCTTGGTATTCCTATATTTCCAAATAAACCAACCTAAACACAGAATTAGAGCAAAACTATTCTAATCATTAATCAAAGAATAGTATACACATTTCCACCATTCACTAATTATACTTAAACTAATTATTTGAGGAACATAAGAGAAAGAAGAAGCAAACCAAGTTGCTTTTACATGTGGATACTCAAACAACATATGCAAGATAGTTCCCCTTTCTTCCCAATACACACCACACAAATCAGAATTAGCTATGCCCTTATTATGATAATTGACCTAAGTTGTCAACAAACACTTTAATACCCTCCACCTGAAAAACTTGATCTTTAGAAGTGTCTTACTCTTCCATTATGACTTCTATAAGCTATTATCCTATGTACCAGTAAAAAAAAAAGCATTTAAAACCTCATGATTACAAAGATATTTATTAGTTGATCTTATAAAAATGACCCCTTTTTTTTTTATCAAAGTGTCAGATTAAATTATCCTCCACCTCTATATTCCCAATTGGAATTTTCTTAATAACCTCTATAGCCTCTTGATAGAATAAATCTCTCAATAATTTCATATTCCACCTTTTCTCCTGAATGCATTAGATTAGCTATAACATGAATTGTAAATTGGGTTGGTCATTGAGAAGAAATTTTAAAATTTTCAGAAGATGGAATCTAAGGATCTTCCCATATACAAATAGATTTTCCATTACTTATAGAAATGATCTTATACACAAAATACAGAGTGATTAGTTTATATTGAGTGATAAGAACATGATTTGACACTTTAGGAACAAGGGCAATGAAAGTTCTATTTCATTCCTTTAATAATAATCCTATTACAAAGAACCTTTTTTCAGAGCTGCACAGATAAAAGCCCCTAATGTGCCAAAACTTTCTAAAAAATATACCAGGAAAGCCATCAGGTTCTATTACTTTTAAAGCACTCAGTTGAAAGACAACATCTTTAACCTCAGAGCCCAAAACAGGAGTTAAAAATATTTATTCATATCATTAGTAACTACTTGATTAACATTGTGTAAAACTCTATTTTGCAAATCAACACTAGAGGTCTGAAAAAGATTATTATAGAAATTAAAAATATGACCTCTAACATCTCTTTCATTACTAAGCCAATTCCCAACACCATCCTGAAGCTTTAGAATTTGATTCCTATATCTTCTTTGAATAGAATAGGCATGAAAGAATTTAGTATTAATATCACCAGCTTTTAACCATTCTACTCTAGATCTCTACAACCAATATACCAATTTTCCAGAGCTCCATTAAACTATGAACTTATCAAAGATCGTGATAATATTATTTTGAATAAGACATATCATAGACTAGCCTATATCAATTTTTAGCCACCTTAGCCTATCCCCTATTTATGCTTACTACAAACTAACATTATCTTTTAGTTGGATAAATTCATGATTCAATGAAGTTAGTAAACATGATCAATTTCCATGATGAGTCATCTTCTGACAAAAGCTGACTGACAAAAGTTGACCGTCTACATGGAATTGACTAATCCTTTATTATTGGCTCATGACTTGGTGACAGATTTCCATTATCTCCACTATAACTTTTGTTAGAGTCATATCCTTGAGAATATTTAGTAATAGGCCATCCTCTTTCATTAAGCCAAGGCTCATCATGAATTTGACTTGGGCCTGCTTCTTGACTTATTAAATTGCAAAAAGTGCTAAAGGTCATTTTTTTTCCGCAAATAACCCTTAAATTTTTTATATTCAAGTTTAGAAACTAAATCATTTTTCATTGACAATATATATCTAAATTACTTAATCTTTTTTGTGACATAGTTAAACATAAATAAGATTTTATTAATTTTAATTTTAAAAAATTTCTTTATGCTAAAGCTATAGTAACAGAAATGGTTAATAATATTCTATAAACTATCTATGTGTTTGAAAAAAAAAATTACTTTTTTTAATAAATTTTAATATTATAAGTGATTTTTTATTTCTATTATTATAATTTCTTTTAAAACTTTTAATTTAAAAAATAAATCTAAACCATCAATGTCAGAAAATATATATTGTTTAAATAAATTTGGAAAAATTACATAAAAGTCCCCAACCCTTTAAACCATTCACAGATAAAACTATAATTTAATTTTACTGTCAATTTTACTCACAACATTTCAAAAATTTATAAAATTAGCCCTCCATTAAAATTTATTTAATGGACAATTGACATGTATGTTAGTGAACCCCATTTTTTTAATACGTGGGACCTATTGAGTGGATTTGAGTAATTACATAAAAAATCCTAACTTTTTATTAAACTTACAAAATAAACCCTAATAAAATAATTGAATACTTTTAATTAAAAAATTTAAAGTTTATTAAAATTATTAGAATAATTTTAATAAAATAAATAATAGAAATAGTTATAAGATTCAATGCTTTATTATTAATAAAATATTCTTAAGTATTTAAAAATTTCATAAAAATATAAAATAAAATTAAACATATATTTTAAAATTCAAAAAAAAAATGAAAATTTAAAAAGGTGAAACTATTACTGTCAACTAATAAAATTATTTTTGAGGTTAATTTCACTCCATTTTGATAAAAATTAAAGCTAAAACTGTAACATCCGTGTCCTTGAACCGGATTAATTTGAATTAATGATAATCAAGAATTCTTTGATCATATTAACTTGATGTTAAATAGAGTCGATTTATATTACTTGGTAAGAAAGATAATAAGGTGTAATTAAGAATTGATTATCTTATATTAAATTGAGGTTGGTAGGAGTTAATATTATTTGGTTATAAGAAATGGTGAAAATAAAATATAAGAAATAAAGTTGGATTATGTTAAATGGAAATTTGGAAGGATGAAATTGAAAGAGAAGTTAAGATGTGATTAAAACATGTGAGAGTAAGAGAGTAAGAACCAAAGAAAGGAAAAGAGAAGAGACTAAAGTGGAGAAAAGAAGGAAGAGTTGGTGGTCTGCACAGGAGAAAGCATGGAGGAAAGAAAGAAGAAAAAAAAAGAGGAAGAAAAAAGAAGAGAAGGAAAAGAAGTGAAGGAAGAAGAGAAAAAAAAGAAGAGAAGAAGGAAGCTCCGAAGAGAAAAGAATTCGGGAATCAAAGGAAGTAAATTAAGATTTAAGGCAGGAGAAAATAGTGAGTGAATTTTTAAGTAAAGTTTTATATGTATTTTGTGGTTGAATATTATAATTGAAGTTTTAATTATTTTGAGAAATTTAAATGTAGATCTAGGCTCAATTGTGGGGTTTTTGGGATGTAAATGAATTTATCTTTAGCTTATAGCTATTATACAAACTTCTGGTGTGATTATTTTCTTAAAAATTGCAAGTTTTGGTTATGGATTGCTGTTGAATTTGAACCAGAGGCCGAACAGGCAGCGTCTTTTCGTAGAGGCGACGCTTGCTCACCTCAGAGGCGACGCCTTTGAGGAAGAAAGATGATGCCTTTGAAGAAAGAAGGCGACACCTCCTCAACTAATGCATGGGTGACACCTCTATTAGTGGCGACGCCTCTATGCTAATCTGTTAGTGCCTCTGCACTGTAAGGGTGATGCCCCTATGCAGAGGAGGTGCCTCTGTGACTTAAAATTCATTCTGTTTTGATTATTTTTTATTAAATTGAAGGGTAGTCTTGAACCAAACCCTAGAATAACATACCAGAACAATTAAGATATTAGAAAATGAGTTTGACCCTTCGACGCCTTTATAGTAAACAGGCGACGCCTCTATGCATTGTTGATGATCGAAAACTTGTATTTTTGGAACGGATCATCGAGATGCACAGTGTTACTTTAGAAGGACCTAACTTTTGGCACCGGTGGAGTTATGGGGCCCATAATATATTAAATTGAAGCTGGCTCAGAGAACTATAAGATCTTTATTAGGGGAACCCGATGAACCCCATTTTGATGTCCAAATTCAATCATTTAGGCCTCCATTTGGGTCTTCAAAGTTTTAGTTGTATGTATAGTCTTAAGTGTGTATAACACTAAAAGTTAGAGATTCCATGTATAAGACATGGCAGATTTAGGTAGTTGTGTATAGTCAAAGCCTAGGGCCGAATACACATACAACCATATAGGTGTAAATCTATATCGGAGACATGGTAAGGTTGGTAAGTGTGTATAGCCGTGGCCTGGGGCCGGACACACATGTTACCATGTAGATGTGATTGGTAAATGTGTATAGTCATTGCTTGAAGCTGAATACACATGTTACCATATAAATGCGAGATGGTAAATATATATGGCCGATACCTAGGGCCGGATACATATGTTACTGTATATTGGTATATCCGATGTCTGGGGTCGGATATATAGGTTACTGTATATGAGTATATCTGATGCCTAGAGCCGGATACATATGGTAAGTGTACATAGTCGATACCTGGGGACAGATACATATGTTATCTTACTAATTTACGATGGTAAGTGTATGACCGTTGCCAGGGGCCGGGTACACGTTACCTCAAATATAAGTTAGGAGTATGCATAACTGTTACCGAGGGCCGAGTGCATATTATACTGAGATATGTATAGCTGATGCCTGGGGCCAGATACATATATCAAGTTAGTTGAACACTCGAGTTATCATTGGCTTAAGTGCTGATCACACTTAAGTAGCATCATCGTAGTCAGTTGTTTACTGATTCATATCATTTGAAATTTAGTAGATTGTGAATCGTAGTATGGTAGAGATTATGGTGTCATAGATAGTGTGTACTTTGACAATGCTCTTATTATGAGCTTGGTTATGATGTTTTAAGTGTATTATCCAAGTGTGCTTATTTAATTTTATTAGGCTTTAATATATTCCCTAAATTAGAGAAGATTCATTTATGGTTGAGATTAGGATAATAAAGGCATAGGGCAAATTGATTCATTTTATTGAGTAAACTTATTTATGAAATTATGTGATTTTTGAGCCTCTATTGCTTTTATAAAAAAAAAGGGAGTTACTTTGGTCGATGATTTAAAAAAGTGCTTTTCTGAAATTATAATTCAAATATTTGAATTATTTAAATATGAAAAGATGTTTTAAATTCAATGGATTATTATTAATGTAAATAATGAAAATATTGTTTAGTGATTTTCTCCTTATAAAGTTTTAAGTATATTTTATCCACTCACTAGGTAATTTCCGTACAAAATTACTCACACTCATTTGTTTTATAAAATTTTCAGCATAGGTGTTTAGTATTTGCTTAGCTAGCAGCTGAGAGATAACAGGTGCAGTGGACTACATCGATAAAGAAGATGGAGATTTCTAGAAGTATTAGAGAATGATATTAAAATTTATTATGTAATATTATGTCAAACTCGAATTGTATAAAGAGATGTATAGTATGGTGTGTTTCTAATTAAACTTAGTATTTACTTCTCGTGATATTATTGTCAAGAGATCCTTTACTATAATTAATTCTTTAGTTATATATATTAACGGAGTTGCTGGTAGTGAGGGCGTTACAAAAACTATTTTATAATAAAACTAAAACTTATTTTTATCTTTATATTATATATTTTATTATGAATTTTTTTTATTTATGCTTTTATAATAAAAATATTGAAAAATAAAAAAAAACAGTAAGAAGATTTTTATAATAAAATACATAAATATAGAAATAAAAATAATTTTTTGTTATAAATTAGGTTTAGCTTTAATTTTATCAAAATGGAGTGGAATTAATCTCAAAAATAATTTTATTAGTTGTTAATAGTAGTTTCTCCTTTTTTAGTATATTTCTTTTTTGAATTTTCAAATTTTTTTAATTTTAAAATATATGATAAATTATGTGTTGTATTTTTTATAAAATTTTTAATCATTTAAGAATATTTTATTAATAACAAAGCGTTGAATGTCACACTTATTATCAGGTTCGTACCCAAATATTTAATATTATATTTGGGTAAGACTAAATTGTATAGAAAATAAGTTTAATTGAATGACTTAATTGAAAATAATTAAGTTCGGGGACTAAAGTGCAGTTTAGCGTTAACTACCCAAATCCACTAATGTTAGAAATTAAAAAAAAGGGTGATGTGTTGTTTGCAAAGGAGGGGGAGAGGTGACTCACCCACCTCCGCAAACAAACCAAGGTTAGGAAATGAAGTCTGGTACCAAATGAAGAAAAAGGAAAATAAAAAAAAAAAGAAAGAAAATGAAGCTTTCTTCTATTCCTTTGTAAGCAACACCAGAGGTAGCAGTAAAGGGAAGGAGTCTACGACGTAGGTGAATGAATCTTCTTCTTTAAAACCCCATATTTTTCTATTATTGATGGTTTGATTTAGTTGGTGTTTAATTGATTTGAATGAATTTGACTTCGTTCCAGTATTTGAAACATTTAAAATTTTGAACGTTGGTTAGGAGGCGATGCCTCTGTGCAAAGAGGCAGTGCCTTAGCTCTTTAAGGACCCAGGGGCGATGCCTCTGAGGCACAGAGGCGGAACCTCTGTGATTTGAAAATTAGGGCGACAACTCTGTAGGGTGCTAGAGGCGGTGCCTCAACCCATTTATTCCTTAAAGGCGACGCCTCTGAGGTAAAAGGGCGGCGACTCTTTGGTTTAAATTTATAGGCGACACTTTAATAAGCCTTAGGGGCGGCGCCTCAGCTATTTGAATCTGTAAGGGCAGCGCCTCAGTGGAGGTTGGGGCGGCACCTCTGTCCTTTTTGAGGGAAAGTGTTAAATTTAAAAAGTGTTACCACTAGAAATATTTTTATATATCAAAGATTAGTTCTGGTGAACCCTATTTGTTTAAGATTATGTTTACTTAAGAAATGTACTGATTCATATATTTGAGAATAATTCAATATTAAAAGGTTGCAATAAGACCGTGTCCGAGGTACGGCAGGGTTCAATGAGATGTAAGACTGTGTCCGAGACACAACGACTCATGTTATTTCCTGTATTCGGAATATAGTGATATGAAATTTATAAAAGCCTTGGGGGCTACTCTGAGTGGTTTACGATAATGTTATGTATATTTGGCTCGAACCTTTAATGTGCTGATTGGTACCCACCATATTTGTAGTACCCTCAACTACCACATACACGTGGCCACATTATAGATTAAACATGTGGTATAAGAAAATTTTCTCAAAATAGATATGTACATATATATACTCAATAGTATACATATAAATGCACTACTTAATTTGTACGATACCCACATCAATTATATGTACATAATTTATTACAAAATGCCAATATGCTATGCTATGTATTAATGAGGATAAGAATGTCGACACCAAGCTCGCCTCTGACCCACCTGAGCTCACAGACAAATGTACACCACAAGCTCAATCTAGCTACGTCCTGAAAAATATATTTTGTAAAGGAATGAGCTTGCAACTTAATAAGTAATTATTAATATAATACTGTAGATCAAACTTCTCAAGAACTAATTAAGGAAATATAAGAATTTTAATACACAATAACCTAAGAGAAATTCCCTGTGAATAGGTTGCGCATGACCATGTAAAAAGTGCACACGGCCGTGCCTGAGTCCTTAAATTTAGGACCCTGGACCTGCACGGCCATGCGAAAAAGGTGCATAGCCATGCTTGAGCCTTGAGCTCAACATTCTGAACCTACACAGCCGTGCGAAAAAGGTGCATAGTCGTGCCTGAACTCTGAATTTAACACCCTACATATGCACGATCGTGCGTTAAAGCCACATGGTTGTGTCCAAAACCCTTTGCTATATCCAAAACACTATAAAAAGATACTCAAACACCAAAACTCAATTATTGGTGCAACATATACAATAAATAACAATATTTCAAGTAATCCACAACCATTTCACAATATATTATCCTTTCAATAGCAAAACTCTTATTTACTTAATATAAACCAAACGTATACTAAAAGTATACCAAACATATACCAAGAGTATACACAAGGTATACACAATTCATCTAGATCCTTTCTTCACCACATTACATTTACAATTCACATTTAATACAACTTTAATTCAAATATCATGAACAAGCATAAATGTAAGAACACATAACATGTTCACCATTCGGTATCCTCATCACACACCTACAAATACATTTGCATATATATATATAAATAAACATACTTGCCATCATTACTTCATACTCTCATATTCATAATATTTCATTTAATTTTTATCGATGGACACTTAGTCAATCGACTTAATATCAATATTTCACATTACCGACGGTCACTTAGACAATCAACATAACTAACCTTACACATTATCGATGGTCATATAGCCAATCAATATACTTAACATTTCACGTTGTCGACAATCACATAGCCAATCGACATACTTAACATTTCACATTATCAACGGTCACTTAGCCAATTGACTTAATCACATTTCTTATAGTCGATGGTCACAAAGCCAATCGACTTAATCACATTTCTCATAGTCAATGGTCACAAAGACAATTGACATAATCACATTTCTTATAATCGATGGTCACAAAGCCAATCGACATAATCATATTTCTCATAGTCGATAGTCACAAAGGCAATCGACATAATCACATATCATATCCATATTTTCTCACAAACATAACAATATTTATATCCAATAAACTAACCTAAGTTCTTAATATATACCACTTACAACTACAATTCTAATACCATCACATTTCATGTTTACCATGTTAAATCGTATACCTCACAACAAATACATCAACCTTATTTATATCCTCACATCAATCAATATCCACATATATAAATATACCAGTCACATTTCAACATTATATTCATTTCACACTATTTCAATAAAAATAGTGAATCACCATTCACCATTCTCAACACAACACATTTTCATAAACCATTTAATCTCAATTCAATATTCTCACAACAATATATATATATATATATAGGGCAGTTATTCATTTGGCCAATTTTCCTGGTTAATCCAAAGTTTTATCGTTCTAATTTTCAAAATGAATTTAGAAAAAATTTTATGTAGAAATCAATCTTTCTCAAACTCTAGTACCTCTGACTCGACAGAGTCTAAACGGATAGTTAGTTCTGATGAACTAATTATTGAAGATTTTTCCAAACATATCGATGACTGGGAAATTCCCAGGATTCATAAAAAATAGATTTACAAATCTTCCAAACTCTCTCTCTTCAAAAATGATTTTACAATCAAAACGGAAGAAAGAGACATTCAAATCTCCAAACCTTTTGAAGAAATCCAACTGCTTTCTTCAAAATCAATCTAAAAGCACAAAGAACGCTCATACAAATACATACACATAGGCCTTGTCCAGGTAGGAATAAAACCTCTTACCAGGGAAGGACTTGATACATCGATCTTAGTATTCCTTAGGGATGCCAGGTTCGTCAATTTCTCTGATTCTTTGTTAGGAACGGTTGAGTCCAGTCTTAACAAAGGACCAGTGAGTTTGAGCTGCTATCCAAACATAACAGTCTCTTTAAATGATAAAAATGTTTTAAAGAGCATTATTTTGCAAATTAAAACTCACAATTACAAAATGCTTTCGGGATCACTTCCGATTGCATTAATTTTCAAAATACATTACAAAGCAATGGTTTCTGCTTTTGCAACCAAACATCTCAAACATTCCCCAAAAGGTGAAACCATCCTTCTACAAACAGATTTGACCAAATCTAATGCCGTAATACCTAGAACCATTCAATGGAAAGATGTAACCTTACCTGAAGAATGGATCTTAGAAGGAGCCATACAACCTCAGTCAAAAGTCCAAGTTCTCTCATCTGTTTTGCAATTTGAATGGCTTGTTCAAACCACCCAAGTCTTATGTACATGCATAATATCATTGCATAAGTAAACTCATTTGCATCCCCTTTCCTCTTCATGTTCTCAAAAATCTCTTCTGCTTGTTTGACCATAGATTGTTCGCTGTATAGATCTATCATACAATTTGAAGAATATGCTTCAGGACCCACATCTGATGCTTGA
>CATIWO010459592.1:0-11862 GCA_949673435.1 Macaranga tanarius
AATGGACCTAGATAAGGTTGTTGGGTTATCATCACTTTGGATTAATCTTTGGCCCAAAACACTTTTAAGCCTAGGCCCATATACCTTGGGCCATTAATCTAAGTCCAAGTATTTAACAACACATTAATTATTAATTCATTACCTTAATTAATATCCAATATTAATTAAGTATAAATTAATAATTAAACCCTTTGGTGGAATCAGATTTCATGATATACTAGAATCACTGCTTAAAGCATAAATCTAATTCCCTTAATCTTAATTACTTGATTAAACACTTTAATCAACAATTAGATTACGATAAATGATAAAGTGTCACCTTATAGGTGTGACTTACTAGGTCCATGTCTGATTGGCAATGAGAAAATAATATCAACACTTGACATTACTTGAAACACTTTCAAGTCTAAATATGAAAATCCCAATGACACATATTTAGTTCTCATAAGTTGTGAGTGACCCCTAGCATCGATATCACAACTACCCAATTAGAAATGAATGCATGTAGTGATTCACATGAACCTATTGGTCATAATTACCGTGTACTAAAATCTATTCATTAAAAGATCCCGATAAAGCCTAGAGTTAAGGTCCAGTCAAACTCTAATAGATTTATCATGTTACCTTATCTCAAGTTTCATTCTTGATAAAACATAACAAACGCTAGAAACTCTTTCTAGCACTGAAACTCTTTCAGCATGTTATATTTGTCCTGGCCAGGAACTCATTCATTAAGAACAAACTTAGATAGGAGTGGGATCTTAACCTAGTTCACTCCAGGCAATGAATCTCATCTTGGTCAAACACTCATCCCTACATTCAACAGACTAGAGCCACCACACGCCATATACCCATACATGGCTAGCATAGGTATGTAAGCAGTAACAAACTCTAACCACTTAAATGTGGATGACCGTGTTATCTCAGGTTAAAGGACTATATGTACCATTATGACATAGATTGTGATTGTTGACTATAAGTGAATATCCTTACAATCATATATCTAACGTCATGTTCGTCTTACTCAATACTTGGGTATCCGTATGTCTATTATGATACCTCATATCAAGTAGCATGAGACTCACTACCTCCCACTATTAGTATCACATACTAATTAAGGAAAATAGACAGAGGTGATAGTCAAATTAATATCAACCAAATATTAATTTATCGACTACGAATAATTTTATAGCATATGTACCAAATAAATTTGTCACTCATATTATCAACTCTTGATAATAAATTTATTCAACATAATGCTAATGGATTAATACTCAAATAAATAAACACTTTATTTAAATGAATATTTTATTACCATTTGGGATAATATACAATGTCAAAATATAAGATTGCTTATAGGGCATATCAGTTATACTAACAATTAAAACTATCCTAAGAAGAAGGAAAATGCTTCTTCAAGTATTTACCATTAATCGGACTATCATGCACTTCACCTTTAAGATTGGCGAGCTAGTAAGAACCATTTTTTAAAACCTGCATAACAATGAAAGTTCCTTCCTAATTTGGGCTCCGTTTACTATAAGCAGCCTCCTTATATCCTATCATGATAGGACCTTCCATACTAAATCACCCTTTTTGAAGGTCTTGACTTTTATCCTTTTATTATGTGCTCACTCAATTCGCTTCCTTTGAATGAGAATTCAATCATATGCCTTCAATCAGTCTTCATCAAGACCATCTAGTTCTTGTAACATACTACAAGTATAGTCCTTAGCCGATATGTTATAATGCACTTACTTTCTTAAAGACTTATCATTAATTCTATCGGTAACATAGCATCATGCCCATACACAAGTCTAAAAGAAGTATTATTGATGTGGTTAATTTCTGACTAGCTCTGATCACTCATAATACCTCAATTAAAATGGCATGTTAAGTCCTTGAATTCTCTTCTATTGACTTTTGAATAACCAGTTTAATGACTTTATTAGTAGCTTCAGCTTATCTGTTGGCCTGCGCATAATAGGATGTATAATATAACCATTTAATTCTGAAGTCCAACATGAATTGAGCCACTTCTTCCCCCATGAAAATGGAACCCTAATCGATCGTTATAAATTCAGGAGGACTGAATCTATAAACTAGATGTTCTTTGCTGAATTTGATCACCTCTTGCTGATTGACCGATCTAAAAGAAATGGCCTCAACCCACTTGGTGAAGTAATTAGTTGCTATCAGCACAAAGGTGTGACCTTTAGAAGGAGAATAAATTTTACCAACCACATCAATCGCCCATCCTCTAAAAGGCAATGGTTTGATGACCGAATGGAGCTTACTATATGTATATGATAAATCGGGCCATGCTTCTAGCATTCCTCACATCCTTTGACATAATCTTAATAATCTTTTTTCATGGTCGCTAAAAATACACATAACTCCAAATAAGCCACCTCATCTTTGGCCTAGCTTGATGTGCTCCTGCTATGCCCTAATGATCCTCTACCATAACTAGCATAGCTTCTTTTAGACTGATATATTTAATTAGAGTACCATTTGTTATTCTTCTAAACAATTCCACATCGTAAAAGAATATTTTTGAAGCCAAAGTCTGAATTCTTCGTGAAGCTCCCTTAGATGGATCTTTTATATACTCAATAACTTATGTATGACAATCAGTTTCCAAATCAATCTTTATTATACATTCCTCATTTACTTTAACCTTTATTAGAGAAGATTGAGGCTGAATGATTATAGGAACTTACTATAATTTTCTAGCATAGTCTGAAGCCGATTAGGCTGGATCATTAGCTTCTGAGTTAAAACTCCTTTCCATGTATTTAATTTTGGCACTTTAGAAACCTGCCATTAAGTGTCTGGCCTTATTGCAATATGCCCCTAGTATTGCTGATTCACTCTTGTAATTTTTAGAAATTTGTTTAACCATGAGTAGTGAATCCCCAAAGAGTTGAATATACTGCACATTAAAGTCTGCCAAGATCTTTAGAGCAATTAATAATGCTTCATATTCGGCCTGATTATTATTGTAGTTAAAATCTAATAATAAGGAAAAGTCTTATTTTGATCTCGAGGGGTAATTAAAACATAAAACATGCCCCGAGGTCGATGCTGACCTGGACCATCAAACCAAATCCTCCTAGTTTTAAGTTAATATAAATCAAGCTTTTCTATTGGCATGGAATGATGATCGCCAAGAAGTCAGCAAGTACTTGGCTCTTAGCTGCCTTTTGAGGGATATATTATAAGGTGAACTCAAATAATGCCAAGGTCAATTTTAACTTATTCCTCAAGAATAATCTAGTGAGCATGTACTTAATTACATAGGTCTGACTCACTACCATAATGACCAATTATAGCATATAATATCTAAGTTTACAATATAAAAAGTATAAGCATAAATAGAGCTACTCAATCGGTGTATACCTAGTCTCTATGTTTGAAAGTCCTCGAATGAGATAATAGAATACCCTTTTCAAAACCTTCCTACTCTTGAGCAAGCATGCTCCTAATTAATATTTGAGAGGCCGCAATGTACAAGATCAATGGTAATTTCGATCTTAGAGTTGTTAAAATCGGAGGATGTGTTAAATAAGCTTTTATTTGATCAAAAGCATGTTGATTCTCTTCAGCCTAGAAAAATTTTTCTCGGCCTTGAAGTTTCAGTAGGGGTGACTAACTGTGTAATCATCTTACTGTATTTGAAATAAACCTTTGAAGGTAGTTAATTTCACCGATCAGTCTTTGGAATTCCTCTTTGGACTTTTAAGGTGCAGCTTGGATTATCACTTTAGCCTTATTAGTATCTACTTTTACCCCCCACTAGTGTACTAAGAATCCTAAAAAGTTGGCTTTTGAAATACTAAAGGTGCATTTTAATGGATTCATCTTAAGTCAGTGAAGTTGCATTTGGTCAAATGCATCTCAGAGATGTTATAGATAGTCTAGCTCAGCCTGAGACTTCACTGTCACATCATCAATACACACCTTCATCTATGTCCCTATTAGACCATTGAAGATCTTATGCATTACCCTCTGATATGTAACTCTAGTGTTCTTAAGACTGAATGACATTACTACCCACTCATAACCAGTGCTCTAGGACATCTAAATGTTGTCTTACTTACATCCTCTTCCTTTATGAAAATTTAGTTATAGCCCGAATGTCCATCCATAAGGATTAGAATTTTATATCCTGCTGACTATAAGTATATCTGCCATCGGTATAGGGTATTCATCTTTAGGAGTTGCAAGATCTAGATTTCTAAAATCTATATAGAATCTGATTTTGCTATTCATTTTTACCACTGGCATGATATTTGAAAGCCATTCGGTTAAATGCTTAATTTCATCATGAACCATCTTTTTAACATCTCTAGACATTCTCCTTAGTGGTTAAATATGAGACTAAAATATGGCTTTGTTTGTAGTTCATGTTTAATTAAATTTAGTCTAGTCCAAGTATTTCCTCAAAGTTCTATGTGAAACAGTCCCTATACTCTTTTAAAAAGGTGATGAGTTCTGCTTCGTACTCGGGCTTTAATTGTGCATAAATAAAAATCATCTTATGATCAGTATCAGATCCTAAATTAACTTCTTTTAAAGGATCTTGGGTCTCTCAATAAGATCATCACTAAGTTTTTTGGCTGATATTATCGTATCGCTAATCTTTAATAGGCTTACATGATATTTCCCTTCATCTTTAAGGATGTATTCAGCTGATTTGACTTAATATGGTTGTTCATTGATCTTCAAAGAATAATTTAAAGGCACTTAGCTCATCATCATCTAATTTTTTTATGATAAGTGATCAGCTTTTTCAGAGTGAAATAGAGAAATGGCTGATCTGAGGCTTGAATTACATGCCATTTTAAAGTTGAAAAGGCTGAAGCATTCATTAGTGCTTCAACATGATATGCTTCAACCCTAAATAGGTTAGGATCGGCATGCACTATCTCTACATCACCCTCATTTCTCCAAATGTATAACATTTTATGCAGGGTTGAGCGTATGCAAGCATTAGAGTAAATCTAATCACGTTATAATAGTATTACATAATTTGTCTGCACATCAAGTACAAATAATCCTTCAGATTTTTCTTCCCTTCCAACTTTTACATTCAATATAACGAACCCTTTAGTAGGGTGATCATGATCGGTAAAGTCAGTTATAAAGACATCTGTCTTTTTAAAGTCCTTAATGTCTAAACCGACTCTCTTTAAAGTAACCAAAAGTCAAATGTTTACCCTAACACCATTGTCCACTAAAACTCTCTTGGTTTCAATTCCATTAAAATTAGCTTTTATATAGAGTGGCTAAATATGCTTTGTTATTATTGTGTCAGGCTGGGGTATAGTTAATAATGCCCTCAGTCCTTTATCAATTTTAGCATCATCGGGCTCAATGATATCACCATCAAGTGTTGATTTTTGCCCAGGTTTTGACCTGAAGTTACTTAAAAGGGTAACTACGTCAATATTCACCTTGTTGCTTGATTCATCTTATTCAAGAGAACCTTATTCGATCTTTCCTTCTTTGATGGACGAGTGGTATTATGGATGTCCTTAGTAACCTTGCTCTTTATGCAACTTAAAGTTTAAGAAAGGCTTTAAAGAAGGATATACATCTTCATACATCCTATATGAGAGGTTGTTTAAAGTAGCAACATCTTTTCAATAATTTCTTCAGTTTATGGTTCTTTTCTTATCCAAACTTGCTTTTTTGTTCTTCAGTATAGCTAGTCATCAATTGGTTGAGATCTTATAGCTTGATATTGTCTTTGCATCCTTATTTTTTGGATCTTCATTATATGATCTTTTCCATCCTCAGCTGGATACCACACCCACTGATATACACTTAGCCTTGGACAATGTTTCTACCACTCAGTTGTTACCTTCAACTTGAAAATCTTGGGATTGGATAGAAGAATATCTTGCTAAGATTAATTATTTCCTCTATTTTGACTTTTGTGAGGCCGAATATATTATTCAACTTCATAGCTAAAAGTTGTATAATAAGAAGGATAAATGAGTTCTTCTTTCTTAACCAACTTGACCCTTCTATCTACTTGTTCTGATGTTTAGGAAACAATTTTAATTCTCAATTTTGGTATGTCAAACCAAAATGGCTGAAGGATACCTTTACCCAATACTTTTGAGTCCTTAGTATGGGTCATATTAATTAGAAAAGATGGGGTTAGGGCTTCAACTACTACCCCCTTTCCTTGACTAAGGAAGAGTAACTTTCCCTCATCAATTGCCCTCTAAATTATATTTTTTAAAACCACATAATTATTGGTAGAGTGCTTTTAAGAATTATGCAATGTTTTATATTCCTTTTTTAATCATTCTTCAGCAGGTGGAATAATATGGCCGTTAGATAATTTAATAAGTCCATCCTTAAGTAAGCGGTCAAAAATATCATCAGCCTTTGTAAGATCAACGGAATACTCCTTAGCAATTTGATTTCCATTTGAGGGCTTCTTTTTATCCTTAATAGGATTTGGCCTTCACAAAGCTTAGCATTCATTAGTTTTAGTGCCTTAGTATTCTACTACATTAACACATTCCCCCTCAGAGTCAGAGATTGATTCTTTTTTTAAATAAGATATCTCATACACCGAACTCTAATATGTACCCTTGGATGAATTTCGACATTGATCTTTCTTCTTCAAAAGCCTTTTGTAGCTTACTACATGATTAGTCAATTCGAATAGATCTCTAAAGTGATGTCCTTTAAAATGATCTCTTATTGAATAATTGAGGTCTTTAACAACTAAAGGAAAACATTCTCCAGGCATCTGTTGAGCTGTAGCTAAAATAACCAACGTGATATTTAGTAAAGGCCAATAAAACTCAATGTAAAACTTCTCTTCCAGCTCTTTTCATGAGTTAATAGAATTGGAAGGGAGATGAGTGTGTCAAGTGAAGGCCGATTTAGTGAGAGAGTTGCCAAATAACCATAATTTCTATATATCAGTTGCTGTAACTTTCTCGCACTAAATAGAGAATCGAGTAATATGCTCAATGGTTGATTGATTTTGCTATTTTCCTGAAAATAGTACAAACTCTGGTACCTTATACCCTCTTAGAAAGTTAAATACTTTGTTAATCTAGTTAAGGTAAGGCTTAGAATATATCGGCCTTTACAAGGGCCAAAAATCTATTCGCATTTTCTATAAGGTATACCTCAAAAGGGTTTAATCAGTCTTAGAAGGCTGATATTCATACCTATAAAGCTGTTAGGGATCCTGATTAGTTTGTCCCATACCAATTTTAGAATAATTACTATTTTTAAGTTCAATGATGGACCCACATTGATCGTAAATGAAAATAGTACCTGGCCGAGGTTAAGTTGGTATGGCTTGAGCAGGAGGCTAAGGAGGTGGTTAGCAAGTATTAGTACTGGGGCCAGTTCTATTGGGCATCCTAAGCATCTGAATGTTCCTATACTGAAGGTTTGGTGGATTAGCCCTTGTCCCTTCATTATATTGCCTTGGAACATCCTAAATTAGTCTTCCTTCTAAGATCAATACTAATTGCTCAATACCACTAGAAATATCATCGAACTACCTTCTTGACTCTCGCTGAAGCATCTCATTATTCTCAAGAATCGGCTTAAGTACAGTTGACATATGGTCAATTAGGTCATTGAACATGGAATGATTCTCCCTCGAAACCTCATCACGTAAGGATTGCATATCCTCATAACTCAAAGCAAGTTGCCTCTTTGAAGGAAAACTCCTATCATATTCTTGTTCAATGTCCTATTGATATATAAATTTGCAGTTATGTTGGGTACTTGCAGAAATGTAGTCAGCAGCGTTCTTAGTAGGAGGAGGAGTTTTGTTGCCACTCTAATTGGCTATATCTTTGTACTTTGATGATCTTGTCTATAAAAGCACACAAGAGTCCCACTGAGCATGCTAAAAAGATATTTACCAAAAATAATTTCAATAAATATCTTTAGATTATTAATTGAGTTCGATGAGCCTTTTAAAAGAACATAAAAACAAAAGATGACAAGATGATTGATTACTAGTACAAGGTGGCAATAGGACTAGAAAATAGGTTCTAACCCTTTTAACTTATTAGATTTGGATCTAATAAGAGTTTTACTTCATTGGGAAGTACGATTACCGGGATCAAATGATGAACCAAAAATAAATAAAAAATGCTTTGATAGCCAAAGTTTTGAATTTTTGTGAATAAATTGTGATAATCGTATTATTATGAAATCTGACTATATATAGAGATACAAATATAAAAATTAGAATACTAATCAAATTCTAATAAACTAAATCCTAAAATAATAAAACATAAAATATGGGCTTTTATTTTAATCATTATAGGAAAAATGCTTTGATAGCCAAAGTTTTGAATTTTTGTAAATAAATTGTGATAATCGTATTATTATGAAATATGACAATATATAGAGATACAAATATAAAAATTAGAATACTAATCAAATTCTAATAAACTAAATCCTAAAATAATAAAACATCAAATATGGACTTTTATTTTAATCATTATAGGCCTAACTTTAATATAAATCTACAATAAATTTGGGCTAGTATAAATATAACTAAACAAGAAAATTTATAGATTATATAAATTTTGTCTATTAATAAAAAATTATAAATCAAAGTAAAATTTTATCATTATTTTTTTTAATACAAGATAGAAATTTATTTATTTATATCTTTTTTTATAATAGAGCAAATTTGTTATTGATAAAATCAGTCCAAAATACAAAAAAATATCACATAAATAAGAACTAGCTACTATAGGTGCATCCTCTGCAAATGAAAATCAGAAACTGATCGAGCCTAACAAGCTATATAATGAGCCACCTTATTATAATAATATGGAACAAAAGCAAACTTCACATGTAAAGATTCTACTTAATCTCCCTCCGACGGACCTATTAGTATATATTCTATTTTATAAATGGGATGTATATATAAAAGTTGTTATGACTTAAAGCCTGTGAATAATGAAATTAGCCTAAGAAAAACTTTTTAGGTAAAATATCATAAATAATTAAAGTTAAGTAAAAAATATTAAAAATATGGTGTCTTTTTTCTATGGAAAAATGACATTGGCATGTTTTATGTAACACCAATTTTTTTTTTGTTTTCTTTTCATTTTTGTGTTATGCCTTATCTTTTAAAACCTCCCCAAACACAATACAAAACAATACTCACAAAATCAAAGATTTCAATCTCAATTTATTTACACGCACAATCACTTTTTCTCCATACATCGTTCCATATTACTTTTTTAGGCAAAAGTGCATTTTAGCCCTTAATGTTTATATTCAAGCTTACATTTACCCCTTATTTAATTTTTGGACCAAATAAGCATAAAACTTATGAAAGGCTGAGATTTAAGCCTCAATCCATATTTAACGAATGTTTTCAGTCAACTATTCATGATGATGTGGCATTAATTAGTTCCAATACAACTTTTTTTTTTAAAAAAAAAAAAGAATCATCTTTTATAAATTTTCTTTCCTAGTTAAATTTGCAAAACCATTGACGTTCTTAGTTTCCAACCCAACATCAAGTTCAACAAAACAAGGCCATTTATCATAAGTATGGCAAAGGTATTTTGAACGAGCTAGTTTTTACTGAGCACCATAGATGATTTATGACTGCGGCATCGGATTAGGCTGAATACGCCTTTCAAGAGGGCGGATTGAGAATGCTTTTTTAAGTATTTCTGGAGAACCCTTATGTAATTGGAGTCGCCACCTGATCGCTTAGGAATGGGAAACAGATCTTTAGTATTGCAAAAAAATTATTCTCTTTTGTTAGAGATTCTGAGTTCGAGTAGTTTCTACTTGACTGTTCCTCATTATACAACACCTACTTGCTTGTCACATCACCCTAATTTTGGATTTATTATGGTAAATAAAATGAAAATATCCATAACATTCATAACAAGCACAAAAATATAGCCATTCACTACAAAATAAAATAAAAAGAGGAAAGGGATTAAGGATACATCGCTCTAATCAACCTACAATAAATACATCCAAATTAGTAAAAGAAAGCATAAAATAAATCTAGTCCTAAACTAATGGGCATGCTTGATCATATATCCATGGCATACAGTTGATCATAAAGTATCACATCCATCACAAAGATCAAAGCATTCAACGAAAAAAAAGTATTGAACTAGAAATTTAATGAATAGGCATTGGTATGAGTAAATAAATAATAAAAGAATGCAAAAAACCCAAAAGTATATACAAAATGCATATTTTATGTTATGAGGGTATGATATGCACAAATATAATTCTTTTATGTTTATAGTGATAAAATGAAAATAGAAAATATAATATAATGCTAGTAAGTATCAAAATTAAAATAATTATTATTTAGAAAAAAGACATTATGAGAAAAGTAATAGAAAGAAACAAAAAGAAATAACTAGAAACAAAAAGAAACAATAAGAAACAACAAGAAATAAAAAGTCTTCTTTAAGAATTTGAACTGCCGGTGGAAGACAACTTAGAACCCAACATTAAATTCTCCAAGAATGTGAATCATTTTACCCAAAATTTGTTCTTCCCAAACCAAACAAAGCAGAAGTTGTAGGCATTGCAATAGTGGCCTTAAAGCAAATGGCCATCTTCTCACATTATAAGAGAATTACATGACACAGGACATTACCTTCCACCTGATACTTATGACCAGCGAAGGGCAAAAGATGAAGAAAAAGATGAAAAACCTGAAATACTTGAGGTTCTACCTCAACTGGTTTCCAAATTCCAAAACAAGGTGAATAGATACTAAGGCTTCACTTCCATTCATAATATGCCACCAAATCTCTATCCATCCAACCAAACTATAGAGCCCTATTTCTCTCTTCAAGTTTATATTTATTACAATAATTCTCTAGAAGAGTTTTGAAAGAGGAATTTAGAATATGAGTGGCTTTTGTCACTGCCCATTAAATCAAATGTTATTGCTATATACCAAGTCATCATATATAAAGCATATAATAATATCCCCGTCTAAGTAGCCTAGTGGCTAAAGTACGGGAATATCCAAGTAGAGGGCGGGGGTTCAATTCCCCCTCTCCCCCCGCGCTCTCTTAGGAGCCCATAGGGCTTAAAACTGACCAAAAATAATAATTATTATTATTATATTATTATTATTATTCATTAAACCATAAATAAATATATAGGGGTATCAATTTGATAGGATACTAAATTATAATTGGAGTTGAATTTAATTTTAGAAAAGGTAAATTATTTTCTTTTTTTATTATTATTATTATTTTCTAAATGAACAGAAGTAAAGGGCGATAGATTAGGGCATGTGGAAGCATATGTCCGGTGAGAGCTTGAAGTCAAAACAGAATAAAGTTTGTGGGAAGAAATAGAAAAAAAAACCAAGACCCACACACGGACGAAATGCGTAGCAGCGCCAGCCAGCGGAGATTCTCTGCTATTCCTTCTTCAATTTTTCATAATCTCTCTATCTCATCATTCATCAATCACTGCTGTTTTCGCAATACGTGCTTGAAGGAGAGCTCTATCTGCTGTAAATTAAATCAGAAGAATTTTGATGGAGAAAATCAGTTGGTTATTTTTGAAAGATAAAAAGACACGTAGGTCAAAACTGAAAATATAAAAATCAATTTTGAAAAAATAAAAAAGGCCAGACCATAAAAGAAAGAAGTCTGGTCAAACAGACTATTTTTTGAAATTTTCTCTTATTATAATTGTAACATACGTGTCCTAGAACCGGATTACTGTTTATTAATATAGATTAAGAATGTTATTACTTCAGTTAATTTAATTTGATGATTTGAGTTAATTGTTATTAGTATGAATAAGTGATTTGGAGTTAATTAGTGATATGAGAAGATGAAT
>CATIWO010459620.1:0-37038 GCA_949673435.1 Macaranga tanarius
CAAATGTGCCATAGGGACATGTGAATGTTGTTTTCTCTTGATATTGCTATTTAATTGTAGCCTGAATAACCATTTAAGAAATAGTAGAAGGCATGTCCTGCTATCCTCTCCAACATCTGATCAATAAATGGTAGTGAAAAGTGATCCTTCCTAGTAGCCGAATTCAACTTCCTATAGTCAATTCACACTCTCCATCCAATCACTACTCTTGTAGAGATCTGCTTACCTTCTTTATTTTCCACCACAGTCATTCCTCCTTTCTTTGGTACACATTAGATAGAACTTACCCATGAACTATCTGAGATTAGGTATATAATCCCTGCATCTAATAGTTTAACCACCTCTTGCATGTTTGGATTTAGCCTCCTTTGCCTTTCAATGGTTGGCTTATATCCGTCTTCCATTAGAATTTTGTGCATGTAATAAGATGGACTTATCCCTCTTATATCCGAAATTTGCCAACCAATTGCTCTTATTCTCCTCTTGAGCATCCTTACAAGCAAGTCTTCTTAGTTTTGGGTGAGCTTAGAGGATATAATCACAGGTAAAGTTTAGTTTTCTCTAAGAAAAGTGTACCTCAAGTGTTGAGGTAGAGGTTTCAGATCTACATTTAGTGGTTTTATGCTTGATGGTGGTGTAGGTTCAGTGTTTGGTAATTGAATTTGGGAAAAATGAGTTTGGTGTTTAAGGTAATTTTCATCTTGGGGGTTTTGTACCTGGCATACACTTCTCAATATACTCTAATTCATCACACTCTGTTAACCTCCTTCTTTGGACTTCAATCACACTTTCATCCAAAATATCAACCCTAAACATAAATCACTTTTAGAAGAATGTTTCATACCTTGATAGATGTTGAACTTACAACTTTCCTCACCTACTCTTAGAGTCAAAGTTCCATCATAAACGTCAATGATTGTCTTGGCAGTTTAAAGGAAAGGCATACCAAGGATTAATGGAACGTCTTCATCTTCTTCAAAGTCAAGAACGACAAAGTCCACTGGAAAGATGAATTTTCCAAGCCTTACTAGCACATCTTCCACTATTCCTTCTGGTTCCTTTACTGTCCTATCTGCCAGTTATAGATGAATGTTTATTGGTCTTGCCTCTCTAAGTCCCAATTTTCTATAAATAGACAAAGGCATAAGATTAATAGAAGCACCTGAATCACATAAAGATTTTTGAAATGATAAGTTCCCAATAGAACATGGAAGTAAGACTCCATGGTTGCTTCCTTTTTAAAGGAAGTTTGTTTGAGATAATGGCACTACACTCATTTATAAGTGTAACTGTCTTAAACTCCTGCAACTTCTTTTTGTTGGAAATCAGCTCCTTTAAGAACTTTGTATACTTTGGCATGTGAGTTAGACATTCCACAAAAGGCATATTGATATGGAGTATCTTGAATCTTTTCAAAAATTTTGCAAACTACTGATCATGCTCCTTTTTCTTTAACCTTTGCGGCTATAGTACTGGAGGTTCATATGGTTAAATTAGTTGTGGCTTTGCCTTTTCTTTGTTCTCCTCCTTGACTTCTGGCTCTTTTGGTGTCTCAACTCTTTCATCATCCTATTTTTTCTCTCTTTCATTCTTCTTTTCTTCATACTCCGTTGTTGCCTTAAGGGTTTGGATCTCTGTAACGCTTCTTAAGGTGATAGCCTTTACTTGCCCTTTTGGATTCTTCTCCATATTGCTTGGTAATCCACCTTAATTTTTTATTAACAAGGAATTTGCTAGCTGCCCCATTTGCACTTTTAGATTGTGAATAGAAGAAGAATAATTTCAGATCATTTACTCCATCCTTTTTTGAGCTTCATCTTGCTGGCTCATCTTTAATGACATCACATCCATGAATTTTTCCATCTTACTCTCCATTAAACTTCCAGAGGATGAACCTTTGTCTTAGTGAAATTGAGGTTGAGGTTAAGGTTGTGCATTTAGACCTCCAAATCTTGGTGATGCTTGTGGTCTCCACTGGTTGTTTCCTTAATTGCTCCAAGAGAAGTTTGGATGATTCCTCCAACTTGGATTGTAAGTATTGTCGTAGACTTGGTTTTGAGGTCCTTTGAAGTTGCCACATAGTTAACACCCTTTGTAGTCATTCCTTGCATCATTTGACATTCTATGGTAGGATGACCTCCTTGACATAGTTCACATGAGGAAGACAATGTAGACACTGCATTCACATTCACCTTGTCTATCCTTTTTGTCAGAGCATCAAGCTTTGCATTCAACATGGTTAAGCTGTCCACTTCTATTGCTCCAGCTTTCTTTGTAATGGTTCTCTCATTAGACCACAAACTTTGTGTAGTAGCCATTTCTTCAAAGAGATCCAAGACATCTTCTAGTATCTTTGACATGATAGTACCTCCAGCTGCTGCATCAATGTTGACTCTAACTGTATGATTTACTCCTTTGTAGAATGATTGCACTAAATCCTATGTAGAAATCAATTGAGGTGGACACTACTTCTGAAGGTCTTTAAATCTTTCCCAACACTCGTGGAATGTTTCATCATCTCTTTGAAAAAAAGAGTTAATCTCATTTCTAATCCTCAACACCTTTACAGGTGGTAAATATTTATTGAAGAAAGCTATGTAGAGCTCTTGCCAAGTGTTGATGGAGTTAGGTGGCAAGCTTGTAAACCATCTATTTGCTCTATTCATTAGAGAAAATGGAAAGAGGGTTAACCGGATTGCATCAGGCTGCACTCCATTCATCTTGAAGGTAGAACAATACTCTAAAAATCTAGACATATGACCAAATGGATCCTCATGTGGTAGCCCATTGAATGGTGAATTTTGGATCATTTGGATAATTGCCAGGTTGATTTTAAAGTTGTTTAATGCTACTACCGGCCTTACCATTAGTGTATGATCACCTTGCACATTCGGACTCATAAAATCTCGCATGGTTCTCTGACCATTCTGAGGATTTTGAAGAACTTGTTGCCTCGGTGGGCCATTCTTTGCATCATCTCCTGAGTCCATTTTGCTTGGTGATTGTCGAGATATGATTGTTTGTTTCTTTTTCTCATGAACTGTCTTCTCTAACTCCAAATCAAGTGGTATCAACTCAAGTCCTTGTTTGCTTGCACTTCATGTGATGTGCATTAACCAACACAAATTCCTGTAATACCACAATTAAAAATAAAAATAAAAATAACATCTAAATCAAGCAACATAATTTTCTTAACAATATCAATTCTTTGCCAATCCCCGACAACAGCGCCAAAAACTTGATGTAGTGTAATCCGCAAGTGCACCGAATCGTATTAAGTAGTAAATAAAGATATCATCCTATAGAGATTGTAGATTGAAAATTGTAATACTAACTATGTTTGTTTATTCAGATAACAAAATAGAGTTTAAATTTTCAAAGAAACAAAACTAAATTAAAAAAAATAAAAACGCAAATTCAATACAAAGTTTAAAAGCTAGGGTTCTTATTCTCAATTGGACCATTTCAAAAGATTGATTAACTAACTATGTTTAACTATTTCTAATTTATTTTGAAAGGATCTTAGCAACTATAGATTTTCCTCTCAGATAAATCTATAATTAATTGGAGATTAATTAACACTAAGTTCACTGGCTCTCACCAACCTAATGCCTTTTAATTCTAATTTTAAACACAATCTTAAATGAATATTAATCTATTTAACTATCTCTCAACTAATTACGCAAACAATAGGTTATTGCCTATTCCTACAGAACCTATCTCTCGATTAAACCTATAGTGTTAATTCAATTCTAAGGTGATTAGTTCTAAAATGACATTAAGCACAATAACAACCAATGAATTCAGATCTAGCAACCTAATGTAAATCACAATAAGCACATGGTCAATTTAGAATAAGAACCCTAAAAAGGATCTAGCTACTCATGTTAAAAGTAAAAGAAAACAAACAAAAATTGGAAACCATTCTTAACATAATAACAATTAAATAAAAGAGTGATACAAGAAAAACCCCCTTCCAAATGATGTAAGGAAGCCTTACTCTTCTAACTTTAAGAGAAGTATCTCCTCTACTAAGTAAAACAAAATGAAAATGTATTATGAAGAACTAGGAGAGTAGAGAACTAAAAACTAAAACTAAAACTAAAAACTAGCTCTCTCTAAATGAAAAACAAATGGTTTTATTTAAAGGATCTAGTTTCCTAATGAAAAAGGTCATTTAAACTCTCCTAAACTCTATCTAAACATAGGCTTAAAAGATGAGCTTCTATTTATCCAAACTCCAGCTTAAAATCCACTTTTGATTGGCTGCCACATTATCATGCACGGGTACGTAACAATTGGATACGCCCATGCATCAAAATAACTCTGAAATCTTCGAATCAGGCATGGGCATGTGACTGGCGCATGGGCGTGTGCATAGGCGTGTGCTCTGTGATTAGTTTTTCTTTAATTCAGGCATAGGCAAGTGTATGGGCATGCCACTCCACACATGGGCGTGCACATGGCCATTTGCCTTGATACGAGGATAACTTCCAACTTTAAGCTTCAATCTTATTTTTATCTTCAAGTACTATCTCCATCTCTCCTCAAATACATCCCACAACCACAAACTAAACAAAAATTACCTATTTAACACAAAAATGCTTAAATTAAAATTAAATAACAAAACTAACTAAATTAACTAAAAACTAACTAAACAATGCATTTCTAAACTTAATATGCAACAAAATAGAGTGTTCAATACATGTATATTTCACACTCATCAAGTCTCAGCTTCAATTATAGCAACCTTTCCTTCATAAGTGAACTTTATTTTCTGATGCAAAGTTGAAGGCGCACCTCCAAGTGGGTAGAACTAAGGCCATCCTAAAAGTAAGCCATAATTTATGAGAATATCCAGAACCATAAATTTTACTGCAACTTTTATTGGACCCGTCTTCACAACTATCTTGAAAGTACCCTTCATTGCTCTTTTAGAATCATCATAAGCTTTGATCACCAAATCAAATGTTGTAAGGTCTTTTTTTCCATTTCAAGCTTAGCCAATACCTTGAGAGGACAAACATTTATAATAAAACCATCATTAACCATGACACATAGTACTATAAATCCCTTCACTTCAGCTCAGATATACAGAGGTCAATTGTGCTTCCTTCCATCTATAGGCAGATCTTTCCCAAAAAAGGTTACCTCAGCATCATCCTTAAAACCCACTAGCATTGCTAATTCTTATAGAGTGGAATTATTATATACTATTAGACTTCCCAAAGCTTAGTATATAGCATTCCTATATTTCTTTGATGCAACAAGTAGATCCCACACACTTGTATTTACTTTTATTTACTTCAACTGCCTTAGAACTGCATCTTCATCTAGCTTATTTTTACCCTTATCTTGCTTAGAGTATTCTCCTTTTTTAGACATTAGAGGATCAAGATAATGCTTTCCACTCCTTATAACATGATTAACATTGTTATCTTCTTTATCACTACTCAAAATCTTTCATATCTTTGTAACCTCCTAAGTAAGGAAATTAGAACCTTCATCTACTTCCCAGAAGTTATCATTCACCTTGTAGTTAGTAAAACATTCAACAGTATATTCATTAGCAAACTCATCTCCCTAACTAGTTGATATAATGCCCTCAAAAGGAATATCTGATGATAGAGGCTTAGTATACTTGACCAAGAAATTATATTTTTTAGTCAGTTCACCTAAAGTATCCCACGTTACCTCTTGAACATTAGGTTGCTCCTTGAACTGCCATTCTTTAAGAACCACTTCTTCAAAAGGTATATGAACAACAAGAGCTATATAAGTCACTAATTCATTCATCCTAAAGGTCTCATAATCACTTTCTTCTCTTGCTCTTTTTCTACTACTAAGCCTATCAAATTACTTCATCATATAGTCTTCATCTACCTGATCATCACTAATTATTATTACCTTTTTAACTTCACCAATTTACTTAGATTATTCCATGTTAGGAATCTTGCCTTAGTCAATTAAGCCTTGGACTATATGCTTGAGCATGTAACACACATCATTGTTATGCTCAGATTGCTAGTGATACTTATAAAATTCATTAGGCTTATGACTAGGTGACCACACTTCTGGCAATGACCTTGGAACAAGTGGCTTTAACACTCCCTCTTAGCTAGCTTTTCAAAAACCATGGAGAGTGGTATTGGAAATTTAGAGGACTGTCTTTGAGGTTTTATACTAGCAACTATTGATGATGAAATTTTAACCTTTGGTGCATATGCAACTTGTGTTCCCTTCTTTTGAGCTTGAGTTGGCTTTTTAAATTTGGCAATCCTTTCAGGCTTTACCCCAATATAATACAAATTAGCAAATGATCTCATGCTCATAACTCCAATCTCTTGACATATACTATTATGTGCATTTTCCCAAGTAATTCTTAGTTAATTAATCTCATCTAGATGATTCCTCATGCAAGCAGCTTTCTTTCTAAATTTGGTGATGTAGTTAGCAAAAGATTCATTATGCCTTTGGGTCAAACTCTGAAGATTTAATAGGGAAACTTTAATCTGTGTATTGTAAGAGTACTATTTAAGAAACTAGTTTACTACTTTCTTCCAATTTTCCTTAATGGTAATATCCAGATGCAGATACCATATGAGTGCAAACCCTTTGAGAGAGAATGACAACAAATCCCATATCTAGTCATCATTCAAACTTAGAAGTGTAGACATCATAGCCTTAAAGTGCTAAAGATGTACTTTAGGATCCCCTACTTTATAAAACTTAGATAGCTCATGCATTTTAAACTTTGGTGGCAAGTAGATTACCAAATGCATATAATTCATATATATCAAACCTAAATGCGGCTTCCTTCACTTGAGTTTGTAACTTTTGCAATTGTTTAGTAATCTAAGAGTACTCCTCTATTATAGCCTTCTTATCATCAGTGACTACATATTCAATTATTACAGCAGCTATAGCCTTATCTTTCCAAGTGTCATAAGCCTTTATCTGATCCTCAGTCAAAGGTGGGTCATCACAATAACTACTTTTGGATCATTATTAGGGTGTGTCCACCTTAAGTATAGGGAGTGGAACAGCCTTGTATGATGGTTTTAGAGTATAATCCCTCATTTCCTTAGCAGCTTACAATAACTATTTTAAATTATTCTGAATGTACTGAGTAACCTTATTATTAACCAACTTATCAACTTCTTTCATCCTAATCTATTTGGTGTCTCTTTAATAGCAAAATGAACTAGTCTCCGACCTTCTCTCCTCTAACCAAACTATAGTCTTAAGTCACTATCGAGATTTTCTATGATGGTTGTAACCATAAAGGGTTAGAATGTATGTATGGGCACATCTATGCATGTATACATGTATGAATAAAACACAACATAAATAAGCCAAGTAAAGTTCCTTCTAACATTATCACTTCTCGCACACATGGTTCAATTAATTTCTTTCCTAAGTAGGGCTTACCTGAACATCAACAGGGGATAAATTGACTTGAATATACTCTTAAAAAAGAAAATTAACAAACAAAAATTAAGTTGCCTATATATTCTCTTGGGTTGTGAAGTTGAATAAATTTAATCACTACCTATTTCAGATGTAGATGTTGAAGTTCCTCATTCAGTTGTGAAAATTGAATAAATCTTTATTTTCATCATCTTTCAATTTCTTATTACCTTAATGCCACTTTAGTCCACTCATCAACACATGCTTGTGACTCTAATGATTCGAGAGCCATTGAAGATCGAGTCTTATCCAAAACACTCCTTAAGCACTAAATGCTTGTTCAATGATAATTGTTGAAACTGGACTTACTAAAATCTATTTAGCAATTTGTGCGAGGATGGAAAATATATTTTTATGTCAACTCTAGTACTCGAGAAAATGAAAATATTTACATATTTTACAATCACCAAACTCGAAAATAGTTGTTAGATAAATGTTAAGTTCAAGAAATAAACTAGATGATCCTTAAGGTTTTTTATGTCTTTATAAAACACGATCACCCATACTAATTTTAGCTGGTTCAACTTGCACTTGACTAGTAGAAATAGAAGATATAGGAATTTCAACATATTGTCTAAATTCATTAAATAATTCTATTACTACTCTTCTAATTTAATTAATTATTAAATCAACATTTTTTTATTATCATATATCGTACCTAAACATCTATAATAAATGCTTAAATAATCAATCAAACCATCTAATTTTACATGTAGGAAAAAAAAACACATGCAACAAGGTTAATTAATGGAATATTTTTTAAAATAATTTAACAATTCTAATTTTATTAATAAAATTGATTCTTTTAAAATAATATCATTCTCATACTCTTGTAATATACCAATAATATTAATGCATTTAATTAATAATAAATGAGAAGAAGGATAATGAACACCACTTAAAACATAAGTTGCATCATTAAAAACTTTTAAAATATCTAAAAGTTTTGTACAAACTTCCCAATTTTATGGGTATAAATTAATTTATGACACATGATTGGAAATAAATGTGCACAATAAATTTTTATATTCATATGACTCGTTTAGTAATTCATAAGTTGAATTTCAACGAGTTGGAACATTGTTAATGTCAATGCATCGACTCGGTACTGAATTCATTCACTATCCCTTTTCTTTTTGTGGGAAAACAAAGGAATAAGAAGGGAGTACTGGAAGAGCCCAATAATGGTTATAAACTGCTTACAACCTTAAAATCCAATCAGAAGAAAAGAGGAGTCGCCACTCGGTATTACTCAAGAAATTTGTCCGGTTAGAGACTAGGCAAACTCGATCCCTCACTTGGAACTAAATCCGCCCATGGATTGGATATGATGTCAGCAAGAGCAGGCTTATATAACATAAGGCATCTCCATACTACTTGGATGCTGAGCAATGATGACCCTACTATAAGGTACAATACTTATTCGAAATGTGTGTAATGATGAACCAACCATTACATGCAAATATAAACATAATATATCCATACAAGCACATAATTACAACATATAAGATGCATGACCATGGCATAAGATGATATACAAAACATGTAGATGTAGCTAAATAGCATAATAATATGTAATGAATGACATGGCAAATACAATATAGATAATGTAACAAAAATACAAAGTATAGAGTAGCATGGTATATATGTACATCATTATATAACATAGCAACTTATAAATATGGTATGTCATGAAAAGGTAGCATAGTATATCAATGCATGATCATGGTATTAATGCTAAAATCATATCATGTCTAAGATGTTAAGCATGGTAAAATATGTCATGAAAGAAACTTGAGGTGTGAAGGGTCATAGCATGAATACAACACAGAACATAATAAAGCATGGCATTTAATAGCATATCATGTTATATCATACATGTGATATCCTAAACTAGCTTAAAACATAGTATAAATGCATATATCTATCATGAATTAAATGCAAGTAGTCATGTAAGCAACATAACAGTCATGCCAATAACTAATAATTATAATGTACAACGTATGTCATTTCATGCATAGAATGGAATAATTGATATCATGACAAAATATTTACATGGCATAATGCATTATGACAAAATCATAGTAATATACACAAAAGTAATAAGAAGCATGCAAAAATGATAAAAGGATATGACTAATCCCTTTCATCAACACCTTTCCTTTATTTACTTCTACTGGGGAGTTTTTAATCTTGTGTTTGAACCTTAGAAAAAGGTGTTTATTTGTAAAACAAAATAAAGGTTTAAAAGTTATAAAGTAAAAAATGCAAAACAAAATATAGAAAATAAAGAAGTAAGACCAAGCTTATAATAGTTGGTTAAAAAGGGAAAATATGACTTATAAAATGAAAAGAGAAATTTAGCAACTTGAACATATAGGTACCCTCATCTTATCATTGAAATGATCCTTTTAATCCACCACTTTTGAGCATTAAAAGTATTTTTTATACCTTTGATGGAATGATCACATTCAATAAGAGATTACTTATTTATGTTCAAGTCACTAAATTTGTTTAAAAAATAGTTTTAAAAGAAAAATAACAAAAGAATTTGAAAAGAGGTTTCATTTGAAAAAAAAAACATCATTTATTAATTAAGGATTACTCATATAGATTTTACCCTAACATGATCACAATAGCAATATATAATGCACAAATAGATATGGTATAATACTTAGTGTATAGCATACAACATATATACTTGGCTTGAAATTGAAATAGAATTAGAAATTAGCAATATAAATAAACAAGTTACAGAATTACTTAAAAAGATTAATGAAATGAGCAATTAGTGTTAGATGTTAGCAAAAGTGCACAATAATAATAAAAATGTAGTAGATGTTAGTAGCAAGCAAGGAAATTAAAGCACATATTAGTAAGAGTTAGTAGGAGTTATTATTGATAGCTTGAGAGTTTGAAAAAGATATATAGTATGCAAGAGATGCAAATATGATTAAATGTAATGCATGATACACATAATAAATAATTCTAAGGTGCATGCAAAATGCAAGTAATGCATGATGCAATTCAGGATTCATGCAAAATGATGTAAAATCGGAATATATGCAAATATGCAAGTAATGCAAGTTGGAGTGCATGCAATTCAACCTAATCAATCTAAAAATGCTTCAAGCACATGATAATGGCATGCATCATACATATGATATGCAAACAAGCAAGTGATTATGAAAATTAAGATTCTAGAATGCAAGCAATAAATAATAATCAAAAGTAAAGCACAAGGTTAGCAGTAATCAAGCATACACATTAAAACCAAGGTTAAAATTTTAAATAAGTTTTAAAATCAATGATCCTAAGCTACTGAGATGTTAAAAATAAAAAAAATCAAACCTTAAACATATCAATAAATAAGTAAAAATAAAGATTAAATACCAAAAATGAAAGATTTAAAGAGAAAACAATGATTTTGGCCCAAAGTTAAATCATCTTAGGCTTTATAGGTCACTGTTGATTCAAACACTTAATGATTCTTAAAATTTTACTGACTCTTAAGATTTTATTAACCCTAGAAGCCATCCATAGAGTTCTTTCAAATAAAAAATGTCAAAAAGGGGTGAAAAGGCTCTAAATAGTTGGCCCAAGCTATTTCTTTGGCCGACTGTTGATACTCAAATTTCAGTTTTTCTCCAAAATGGTCCAATGATGAAAGTATTTCACTTGAGAACACATGAAAATTATAGTTAGAGCCTCAAAGACATGCTTTAACCACCCGAAACCCTAAAACCAAATCCATTTTCATCCATAAACTAATAAAGTCTTGAGCTTTAAAATCAGTTTGAGTTTAAAGACCCTAAAAATAACCTAAAAGACCTTAAGAAAGCCGTAGAATAATGTGGGGGGCCCACACCCATCTTTTTGGGTGCATGCCATAGATTTTTAGTCTATGAACGTGTGCCCACCATTGTTATAGGCATGCACCCATGAAGTGTCCTTAGAGGACTATAAATTCAGACCCCACTACACTTTAAATGGGGGTCTTTTTTAGCAAAACCTTACCGAAATTCTATTGGATTAAAGGCTCAGGACACCTATTTGGACTAAACCACACCTTTTTCTTATTTTTAGATTATTTTTTAAACCTATTTGATCCAAAAAAACCTTCATATATGTCAAAGCATACTTCAAGAGGCATATAATTGCATATTCATACTAATTTCTCATTATTATGGCGATGATAGCCTAAATATCATAATTTTGAGACTCCACATGTCTCTTTCTTTGTAAACGGCTTAGCCAAACTATCTAAGGACCCAAAAAAATGCATTATGCACATATATTTTCTCGTATTTTATATTCTCTTCTTATACCCCTTTCTTCTTTGTGGTTGTAATTGTGATTTACATTGAGAAGGAGTTTGTTATTAGATACGTGATTGGCGAAAAAGAAACGGGTTAGTGTTTGGGAGTGTTTGACATGCATTTGCATTTTTATTTGCTTTTTATATATTTCTATATGTTTTGAATGGTTTGGGTGTAACCTATGTATGTAAAACTTATAAAGTTTTCATATTCAATATTAGAATTACATTTTCTACATTATTTGCCTTGGAAATTGCTTTTTAGAATTAAAGTTTGCATTTTTTCATTATTTTCATGTAAAAATCATGTTCTTTATAAAAAAAGTTGCATTTTTGTATAAAGTTTACATTTTTATTCCAAGGCTCGCTTCTTTTATCACATTCTCAATGTTTTTATCTTTGTGCACAAAATTACATTGTTTATGCGACGCCAACATTTTTATTTCAAAATTGCATTTTTCATTGCATTCCATGCCTTTTTATCATTTTAGCATTGAAAAGCATGCTTTTTATCATAAAGTTCATTTTTTATTACATTAATGTGTTAAAACTTGTATTTTGATAAGATTTTAATTATAATGTTTCTGCCTTTATTTATCTTTTGCATTAAATTTGAATTTTGACAACTAACACATGTTTTTACTCGTAAAACTTACATTTTTTACAAGGATTACATTTCATGGAACAATGCACCAAAATCATTCAAAACTCTTGGGATCATGATGAAACTATTCTTTTTATTTCGTTATTTTGATTATTTGTGCTATCTCAATATCTTGTTTAGCTGAATATTTTTATTGTGGATGGATTTTTATGTTCTTTTTATGAAAATATAGTTTTTATGGATGATTGCATGCTTGATTAGATTAGGATTAAATTTCCTTTACCACACTTTTTTTTCTATTCTTAATATATTTATTTGGATTTGATCAAAGCAATGTATCGTCAATCCCTCTCCCTATTTGTTTTTATTATATATGAATTATTATATTTATATGAATATTGTAAATGTGAATGTATGCTATAGATATTGTATTTACTTGACATCATAAATTTGAAACTAGGGTGATGTGATATGTATACTAGGTCTTACATAACAAGAAATAGTCAAGTAGAAACCTCTTCCTGAACTCAGAATCTTTAATAACGGAAGTGGTTGTGCACAGTTTAGAATTGGTTCCTAAATTTTCTATATGAGCAGGTGGTGACTTCGAAACAAAAGCATGGGCATTCTCCTCGATGTCGACCCATCATAAAATCAGTGTGTGCCTTTTCTACCTTCTTACTCATAGTTGGCGACTCCACTAGGGACTACTTAGAGGAGTCGTAATTTTAAAACTAGTTGTTTCTCATTATGCTCATTTACTATACTTTTTTTACAACAACATATTACATTTGCATAACACTTCAAACATTAGCACATTTGGTTCCAAATAGCTGATGGTATTGGACTATGATCTCCCTTGATTCCACTCGAGTCCTGGGGTGATTAGTCTAATATTATCATCTTTAGCCTTTACTCAGTTCAAGAGAGCTACCGAGGCCATTTGATAAGGTTTTGTACCCAAGTCTATAATAGGGGGTGGTTTCTCTCAAGTAAGTAAAAGATGTCGGGCCTACCTGACCAGGGCCAGTAATCTAAGTCCATAATGGGTGGTATCTCGCTAAAGAAAATTTTAGCCTTTCACCCTGACTCAGCCCATATAAATAAACCAGTAGCAACTTCCCCTAGGGTCCCACTTGGCTTTTGCATGTAAAACCGAACCAAAACTCTATTCATTTATTTGGAGAATCTAGAATGATTGTGCATTTTTCATTGTGGTCATTGCTTTACTTTAGGATTATTGGGACTATATGAAATGTGTATGATACTATATATCTGCTATGGTGCTTGTGAACCTTGCATGCTCATTTCATACGAGGAATGCAAAAATTGCATGTAATCAGGTGTCGCGATATTACTTACATAGACTTTATAAGTCTATTGTACTATGATGACAACACTAAAGAGTGCTCATCATTTGTTACTTTCTGAACAAAAGTGGCAAGGTTGAGGTTTCTCATTTGGATGGTTTAGTTTATTCTGAAAGCAACAAATGACTCACTTTTGTCTAAAACCATGAATACTTTGTTATGATCATGTTATACTATTCAGAAATATGCACATAAGTACCTGCTGTGATAATTGCAAAACCTAATTAACTTGGGCTATGCATAAATTCATATGTGGCTTGACCCTTTTTACTATCCAGCTGACTATTCAGTGCTAGCAAAATACAACCAATCATGCACTCATTTGTATTGAAGCATTGCCTCTATTTTGCTCATGTGAATAGCACATGATCATACTGGAGTAAGCATGCTTTAACCATAAAGCATCGTTAATTTTTTACTCCTAAAATAGAGTGACATCGCCCGAACTTGAGTGCACATCTGAAGTCCTCTATTAACTGAGGATTGAACCTGCCTAGGGTAGAACCTATACCTTCGTGGAGAAATAAGGTTGGAATGGAGCGTTTGCATGTATTTGGTTTGCTCGTTTTGCAGGTTATCACTAACCTTATCATTATTTTACTTAACAAATTTCTTTTTTGTCTTACTTTCACTTTCCCTTTCATGCATATATACATACATATAGATATTCACTGCTAACCCTATTTTTTACAGCCATGATTGCATTTTAGTTTACTTGCATAAGCACACCACATATATATACTAACCTTGCTGTCTTACAGCTCATAACATCATCCGCATACATTGCATTCCTTTTTTTAGTTCTAACATGAAATTTTATGTAGATTCATAGGTCCAAAAACTTATGTAAGCGAAAAGTAACTTGAAGGATCATCTACAACCCAAGTACAGAAATGGGAATTGAAAACCAAGAACAGTTACCTAGTGTGAAGGAATATATTAGGGATAGTTTTAAAAAGATGGTCCAGGATGGTGCTTTGGTTGAAGTTCTTTGTTCCAAAATGAAGGCTATTATGAAACAGTTATTAGGTTCTAAAATAAGTCGATGTAAAAGATTTAGGATCAGTTAATGCTAAACTAGATAAAGGAAAGGGAGTTATATATACACCAGAGCTCGTTAAGGAAGAAAAAGATGAGTACTATCAGACTTTGAAAGCACCACCATCATAATATCCTACCAAACTAGCCAATCTGACCAAGTCAAAACCAACAGAGGATGTCAAGATGCTAGCCAACATGATGGCACAACTGGAATTCTCCTTGAAGGACAAAGAAAACTCTCGGAGTCATACTAATTTAGCACCTGTTAGGGATGAACCATTGCCTAAAGATTTAAAACTGCCAAACTTCACTGAGTTTAATGGCACTGGAGAACCACAAGTGCATCTAAGGTAGTATGTTACTTTCATAGCACCCACAAAATTGACTAAATCCTAGGTAGTCAATTTTTTTTTTTACTTCACTAAAGGAGGGAGGCTTTTTTATTTGGAAGAGGAGATTAAGAATGATTAGATATTGCTGTCAAAAGCATTTGTCAAGCAATAGAAGTGCAACACTTAACTTGACATTACCAAGCGAGACCTTGAGACTACTAAGCAGAAGAATAGCAAAAGCTTTTCTAATTACATCGCTAAATGGAGGGCCAAGGCAGCCCACATGAGAGATAGGCCCCTAAAGATAAGTAGACTGAGATGGTCATTAAGGGTTCTCTACCTCATTTCTATAGAAAAATGTTATTTTCTCATTAGCCCAACCTCCAAGGTCTCCACCAAGTTAAAATCAGGATTGAAGATAAGGAAGCCCTTCAACTTAAAAACACCTACTGAAAAAATTCACAATCTACCCAAAACCTAAACACTTATGCTCGCACAGCCAAAGTCAACTTTACCTATACCCAAAAATTAGCTATAAATGCCCTAAATTGACCTACCTATAAACACTCTAAATTCAACCTACCACTTTCAAAAGTCTTCTAATGCCTTTAACAGAAAAGCCTCCTTAAACATCTTAAACTTAAACCTTTACCCAATCCATTAAGCTTCTAGCATTTGTCAGTTTAACTGATTCGTTATGGCCATCAATGTGGAGTCTGGAATTGATGTCGAGACTATCATTCTTGAAATCTTCAAAGCAGAAATAGAAAAGACAACTAAGGAGGAAAAAGATTTTGTTATGATTGTGGAATATGACCTCCTCTAGTTCCTTTTTAATCTAAGTGACGAAGAGAACTAGGATAATTATAAATACATCTTGGCCTTGTATAATGCTCCTCCTCACGAGCCTTTGTCTAGAAGATTGAGGAATATAACCATCCCTAAGTGTTGGGATGAGATCAATTGCTTTGCACTATTTAGTAGTGATTCTGAGGAAGAAAATAAAAAAGAATAACTAGTTGAAGTGTGGGATTTACTGGGGTTACCGTCCAGTAAATATAACTATAAGGTGAAGTACATTGCTCCATCCTATGATAAAATTCCAATTGAAGACATCGTTTCGACTGGCTGGGGAAAGAATTTAATTAAGAGGATAGAACAATCATGGACACTCTACAATAGTCTTTCTTTATTATGGGAATTAATGTCTTGTATGATTCTGATGAGGATAAAGTGATAGAGAAACAAGCTGTGGCCAAGTCAAAGATAGACATATGGGAGGAAGATGGTGGTGAGGAAATCCTCCTTGTTGGGGAACATACATCCAAAGTTGAAGAACACAAAGAAGGGTAGCCTAAAATAAAAATAGAAAATGAAGAAATCAAAGTAGTCAATTATATGACTAGAAGTAGAAGGGTGTACTAACCTCTTGAGAGAGAAAAGATGAAGGAACTGGCCACAAAGGAAAAGAAGTAATCATATAAGGAGAATCATCCAATGCAGTGGAAGAAGAAGATGTAGTATTGAGTTAGGTAAAGAGAACCCAAGCTCAAGCTAGTATTTGGGACTTATTGATGGCATCCAAAAAATATCGCGATGCACTTATTAGAATTCTAGATGATTTAAATATTTTAACAGAAGCTTCTTTAGTTGACATGATTGCATCCCTAGCTAAAATCATAGTTAATGCCGTCACTTTCTCTGATGATGATCTACTATTAGAATAAAGGCTGCACAACATGCCACTTTTTTATTTAAGCCATAGATAAAGCAAAGCGCATATTCTGTGTGATGGTGGATGATAGATCAATCATCAATGTGTGTCCTCTTAGGCTGTTGCATAAGTTCGATATCAATTTGGGTGATCTAGAGACCTCCGATTTGATTATCCAGACATATGGTAATTTTAAAAAGCTTATCATGGGGTTGTTCAAAACTGTTGTCACTGTGGGAAAGATTGATTAGTAGTTAAATTTATTATCTTAAGTATACCTCCAACTTTTGCTCTGCTTTTGGGACGACCATGGTTCCATCTTCTGAGAGGCATTCCCTCTACTATTCATTAAAAGATCAAATTTTCTCTTAATGGTAAAGTGATGACTATTCCAACTGAGAGTAATAACATTGTAGCTTTTTTAAATGTTATTCCACCTGGCTTCCAAGTGTCCTTGTTTAGTGAAGATTGAATTAACCCAAAGGTTGCCATGATGATGAAAAAGATGAACTACTTACTAGAAACTAGTTTGGAAAAATGGTATATTAGAGTCTTTAAGTTCCCCAACTTCTCTGGATAGACGAGTAAGCATGGATTGGGCTATGACTATGAAGCTGACTAAAACTCTGAGAAAACTATCTTTGTTAGGGAGAAGGCTACCATAAAATATACTGGACAACCTGAGGCATAAGAAAAAGATGGCATTACCAAACCTGAATTTGAGATCTTTAATAATGTGGCAAACTTTTCTTCAAAGGGGGAAGTATCAGGAAACTGACTAAAATCATTGAAGAACAGATTATACAATAGATAGAAAATATGAAGAAGGAAGCTAAAGCTACTGCTTGTGTTAACATTGCTACTGTTATCGAGTCTAGTATAGAGAGTCTATCTATTGATGATGTGTCTGATGATGTATTTATTTCCAGTTTGTATGAGTCAGATGATATACTAAAATCTAAGCTTAATTTAATAAAGCTAAACTTTGCTTACTTGTTTGATGTGCTTACTGATGGCAGTGTACATTGCATTGATCCATATATATGCATATTCGACATTCATTCTATTTGCACTGAACTATTTAACATAGGCACGAAAGGTGAACCTCGTATTTTGAATATTTCAAAAGATACTACCCCTGAGGAGAAGAGAGAATTTGAAAAAATATTAACAAAATATTCACAAGTGTTCGCTTGGACGTATGATGACATGCCTAGCATTGATAAAGACATCGCTTAGTACTACATACCAATTAAAGAAGGGTATAAATCGATAAAATAGAATTTTCGAAGAATAAGACAAGAATGGACAGAGCTAGTAAAAGAAGACATCATCAAGCAGATCAAAGCCAACTTCCTAGAAGTAGTAAATTATCTTGAATGGTTAGCCAATGTGGTCATGGTACTAAAGAAAGATGGTAGGGTGAGAGTTTGTGTGGATTACAGATATCTAAATAAGACTAGTCTATAGGATGACTTTCCACTGTTGCATATTGGTGTCTTGATAGATAATGCAGCACTAGCCACAATATTAACACTGGTAAAGGGATTTTTAGGGTAGAGTCATGTGCCAATGGTTCAAATTGATAAGCACAAGATAACATTCATCATGGAATTAGGGACGTACTATTATAAAGTAATGCCATTTGATTTGAAGAACGCATGTGCAATATGCTAGAGAATGGCAACCGCTATGTTTCATGACATAATCCATAAAAAAGTTGAGGTGCATGTGGATGATATAATAATGAAGTTAGATATGAGAGAAGGGCACTTTGAGGCCTTATAAAAGTTCATACAAAGAGTAAAAAAGTACAATTTAAGGCTAAATTCTAAGAAGTGTGTGTTCGGTATAATGTACGGGAAAATATTGGGATTTATGATTAGCTGTAAAGGGATTGAGATTGATCCATACAAGGTAAAGGCGATTAAAGAAATGCCAGTACCTAAGACTGAGAAGGAAACTAGAGGTTTCTTGGGCAAAACATAGTTCATTAGTAAATTCATTGTAAACTTAACGATAATGTATGAACCTATTTTTAAGTTACTATAGAAAAATTAGCCATTTATATAGGATGAGCATTGCTAGATAGCCTTTGATAAAATAAATGATTACTAACGAATCTACCTATTCTGAAGCCTTTAAGACCCCGAGAAGCCATTAGTTCTTTAGTTGGCTATAGAAGGGAATGTAGTTGGAGTAATACTGGCATAAGAAGGAGAAGTAAGGGTTGAATATGCCATTTACTATTTAAGTAAGAAGCTGTTAACATACAAAGAGAAGTACAATTTAGTTGAAAAGATTTTTCTGGCAATAGTATATGCAATGAAAAAGTTAAGGCATTACTTCCAATCTTATAAGATCCAATCAATTTCAAACATGGACCTAATGAAGTATCTATACAAGGAACCTTCCTTGATAGGGAAATTTGCTAAATGGCTGAAATTATTGACTGAGTTTGATATGGAGTATCTTACTAAGAAGACTATGAAGGGTAGGGCAGTTGTGAAATTCTTAGCTCTGAATCCATTTAATGATAATGAAAGAAATTGAGCTACATCTCCCACATAATTTAAGTGCAACTATCGAGGTGCAAGGATGGAAAATGTACTTCAATGGAGCTATTAATCAAATTGGGGTTGGTATATGAGTAATTTTATTAGTGCTAAAGGGAGAAGTGATGCCTATTACTAAGAAGTTGAATTTTTTATCATAAATAATGAATTAGAGTATGAAGCCTGTGCATTGGGAATGGAATCCGTTATAGCTATAGGGGTCACATAAATGAAGATAAAAGGAGATTGAATGCTTGTAATAAACTAGACAACTGAAGAGTGGGAGGAACCAAATCTAAACTTATATTGAGAACACCTCTACAAGTTAGCCCAGTCCTTCCGAAAGGCAAGTTCATCAATCTATTAAGAAATTAAAATCAAATGGCTGATGCGCTAGCCTCTTTAGCATCAGTGTGGGAAGGTCTAATTAGAATGCCTTTAAAACTGTTGATCATGATGAAGTCTCAGTTGCCATGTTATAAATAAGAGGTTATCATGGAAATGAGAGTGGACTAGAAGTCATGGTTTTACGACGTTCAAAGGTACTTGGAGGACAAGATTTATCCAGACATGATTGGTAGAAAGAATAAAGTAGTGATAAGGAAGCTTATAGTGAACTACTTCTCAAATCAAGGAATGATATATAAGAGAACCTCAGATGGAATACAACTTAAGTGCCTGATAGAAGAGGAAGCTAAAAAGGTAATAGATGAATTGCACTATAGAATTTATGGTATGCATATCAATGGACTGGTATTAGCTAGAAAAATCGTGAGACTTGGTTTTTTTGGATCACAATAGTTCAAGACTGCATGAAGTACATGAGAAGATGTCATAAGTGTTAGATACATGAGGATATAAGTCACTTACCTCCAACTGAACTATACCCCATGAGTTCTCCATAGCCATTTTCTGCATAAGGGTTGGATATTATTAGAGAGATTTATCCAACTACTCAAACGGGCATAAATACATCCTGGTAGCAATAAACTACTTCATAAAGTGGGTCCAAGTTAAATCTTTCTCCAAAATGGGGGCAAAACAAGTGGCAAATTTTATATAGAATAATTTGTTTTTTACATATATGGGATCCTTCACCATATTGTATTAGATAATGAAGTTTAATTTTAGGGAGAAGTTAGTGAATTATTAAGAAAATATAAGATGGAACATCACAGATCATCCCCTTATAGACCACATGCCAATGGTGTTGTAAAATCTACAAATAAGAGCCTTAAGAAAATACTTGCTAAGATAATGAAGACCTATAAGGACTGGGCTGACCTCCTACCTTATGCTCTCTGGGAATATAGAACTACTGTAAGGACTACTACCAATGTAACACTATACTCTTTGATATATCGATCAGAGGCAGTATTGCTAGTAGAAGTTAAATTGAAATCGCTACGAGTAGTGATGAAAGCTGAGTTACTCGAAATAGAGTGGGTAAAATAGAGGCACGAATAGTTAACTTTAGTCGATAATGCAAGGCTCAAGGCATTACACCCTATATAACTTTATCCGAGAAGAGTTGTCGATGCATTCAACAAAATAATGAGACCAAACAACAATAAAGTTAGGGATTATATTTTAAAGAACATAAAGCAATTGTTATCAAATCTAAGGGGAAACTTTAAACCAAATTGGGAATAGCCCTACTTGGTCAAGGCAGTTCTTTCAAAAGGGGAGTTAAGCTAATGGATTCAGAAGGGAACAAGTTATCTGAGCCAATTAATATAGATTATCTCAATTGATACTACGTCTAAAAAAGAAAAAAAGGCTTGATTAGAAAACTTGAAAAGGCTAATTAAGGCAAAATAAGTGGCAGAATACTTAGTTAGAAAACTCATGAGTGTTGGCTAAGAACATGGGTATTATCACTTTAAAATACTTGAAATGCAATCTTGCCTCTATTTAATATTAAAGTTGTACATTTGTGAATGAATGTTGAAAAGATACTTGTGTATATAATGTTTTGTCAACACGATGACCAAATGATGCCTAAATATAAATAGGACATATCAAGCAAACTTTAGTTTTTTACATATCATAATTTAATCATGCTCTACATAACATATTTCTTAGTATAGGTTTGGTATAGTACAACAATGTCAACTTAGGTGCTACCACTACCACCTATAAAAGGATAAGCTGAGCCAAACCTGAAAATCATTGAAGCTTGTCGAGTAGCTACCTAAGTCTTATATGCAGCATCAATGGTAATATCATAATCCCCGACAGTGAGATGATGAAACCTCCTACCTGACCACCTAATCTGAAAACCATCAATAAAGCACTGTGCTCCTTACTGAGTCACTAGTCCTCCTGTAAATTGCAATATCTCTAGAAGGATGCTCTGTCTAACTCCATACTACCTGCAAACGTATAATGGAGAATAATGGGTGCAAGATCTGAACCTAGAGATTGAGATACAATTGATGTAAGTCCTTATAGTAACCTGCTTTAGCCTTCACCAAGGGTAAGTCCACTAGATCTCCTCATCTTAAAGGGTATTAACCAAGTATGCCACTCCTCGAGTGACAACTCTAAAGGGGGCCAATCCAAAACCTTCCTGAGTCACCTCTCCTGATGGCACCTAGGCCCGTGCCTTGAGTGACGGCCTAACGGGGGTTCCAGAACGCTCAGCCTTTCTCTTGTAATTAAATATACAATAATTGAATAGTAGATTATTAGCTCTAAGGCTTTGAAGCAAGCTAAGAGTTAAAAATAAGCTACCTGAAGAAGTAAAGGGCTACCGATGAAATGTGGACCCTTCCCTAAGAGGATGTCATCAAGACCCTATATAGTCTTAGCTAGAATAAGTGGGAAGGGTGTCAATCTGTGCATAATGCCTCCCACTACCCCTAGAATCTTGTAGTCACCAAGTCTATTAGCAGAAACTATTAGAAATTGAATAAAGAAGTAGCACGACAAAAGATGAGCCCAAGATAGACTCCTACACTACTGAGAAGTGCATATAGCTAGTAAGCATAATAGGATTAATCGTCTCTATGGAGTAATAACAACATTTAGAGCATAAGGACTCAAGTCAAAGAAAGCAAAGCCTCTACCTGGGTAATCAAAGATGCTATCAATAAAGACTACACCCTTAAATATGGTGGAAGTCCAGCCTGCTATAATATTAAACTCCTCATATAAAGGACACAACTCTTAGTAACCAAAGTGGAAGATGTGCTTCTCTAGATCCTAAAGTGATACAGCTACATATAGAAAAACAAAATCAAGTTGAATAACTAGCCTACATTATGGTCACCTAAACACTCATAAAAGAAACACCAAACCCAAACTAAATCTGTGGAGACCCCCTAAACACTCAAAAACCTCACTGAAACCTAAAACACCTAAGATAATCTCTAGAAACCTTGAAACCCATCCAAAATACCCAAAAATCACCCTTTTATAGACCATACCCCTACCTATGGGCATGTGGCCATGAATTGCATGGTCGCACACCCATCAAGCATTGGCACAGGCCCATGGGTCCTCTTCACACCCCTTTTCTGCCTTTTTTCCACTTTTTAAATATAAATGTGGTGCATTTCAGCACAATATTACCCATAGTGATGGAGGAGTACAAATCCAAGAAAAATGTAGATGAATTTATAGAGAAAGTAAATGGAAAAGAAGCGTAGTAAAGTCTCATAAATAAGTATAAAGGTAAAAGACAATGCACTAGTGTACAAAGGTGAAATACAAGTCAACATCAAAAGTATAACTACTAAACATATATATCCGGAATCCTATCCTTAAAGATCAAAATCATCTCTTAGGTCCTGACCACTAGATTTGCTAGGACCCTCGCTTACATGGCTCAACTGCATCTCCCTCTATGAATACTCTAACTCCTCAACTTTTCTCCTATAGTTGTTGATCTCGTCCCAATAAACACATGTTTAGGCCTTATAATATGTGATCTGAGACTATAACTACTTGTTTTGATCGTGCTAATCATATATTACAAAAAAATGTTGCCTATGTATATTGTATTTTTATACATTAGCATTTGCATTATCATTCTATAAGCATGAAAGCACTAAATAGGAAATATACCAATGCATATAAAGATGACTCCAAATAAAAGTCTTAGAGATCAGAACCATACCAATAAAACTACTCCACTGTCAACCTCAGTACCTACATAAATAGAGTAAAATAGTGAAATATGCAAAAAAAAGAATAGTGAACAACTAATGAAAAAAAGAGACTTATAGGAGTGGTCTTTAGAGGTACAAAGCTCAACGAGCCATGATCTCCCGTCGGCAAGTCCCTGAAATAAACCTAACCCTTTAGGTCCAAACCTCAAACTGTAGTAACAAGAGGTCTCTCAAAATTGCCTATAATGATCCCTCCAATAGAAACAGAAGGAGCTGAAGCTAGAATAAAAGGGTCAGCACCTCTTGACAAAGTAGTAGTCGAAGTAGCAACTGATGCTGAGGTGGTAGCAACTGATGACCTTTTCGATGAACACTGTGATTAAGCAAAATAGGTAAATAAAGTAAAAGATATATAAACCAAAACTGATACACCTTATTTTCTTGTGATAGGTATGCTCACCGCATGTGTACACAAGCTGAAAGCTAACTCTTCAACATTTGGATCTCTTAGCATCTACTAAGTCAATCAACTCTGAAAGTACCCTTACCACATAAAGGATAGTAGGAGGCTCTATGAACTAAATGCTATCATAACTAGTGGAGCCCTGTAGTCACTCCTCCTTTGACAGCTCACGACCCCAAAATATGCTCTCTGGCGGTAGTAGGGGTGCTTTCCTCCCAAGACCACGAGGCCAATCCAAGGTATGCTCACCCAAATACCAAGTATAGTCTACTAGAGTAGTCAAGAGCACCCTCCGTCCACTCCTAAAGTATAAAACTCTTATGTCATCAGAGTAAACGGTAGGGCCCATAGCCCACCAATGAAGATTAACCTGCATAATAAAAGAGAATGAGACAAATAAGGAGGAAACAAAATAAGAGAACAAACAGTTCGAGAGCAAACACACCATATCCAATGTTAGAGAGCCGAGTTGACCTGTAGCACCCTCTAGGCTCAACCCTCGTCTCACCCAAAGTCTTCTAACCCAAGTAGGGAAGCGAGGGAATCCATTAGTGACCCAACTGACAATCTTAGGACTAAGGAAGATCTGAAGCTTATATGCCCAACTCTATACAAAACATAATAAATAAAAAAAATTCAAACAAAAAAAGGAGAATAGAGCAAGTTAAGGATGAAAGTAACTCACATCAATGACCAATGGCATCCTACAAGCCCTCGAGCCTCCACGGCAACCGTTGTCTAAATTATGATAGAAGTACCCCCAAGGTAGGATATCCCTAATGATACTTCTGCCATGTTATTTGTATTTAGAAATATGAATGAACCAAGTAGAATGAAGATAAATAAACGGGCAATCTACTTAGTGCTAAGTGTACCAATCTTCATTAGTATAGTACAGTCTCTTATCAGGGTGGAGTAGAGGACCCGACTGTCATTACCCCTCTCGAAAGCAACGTTGAATCCTAATAGATCATGAGCTAACCTCTGAGGATCCTTGGGAATCTCTACCGGGACTTTAGCTCCAGTAAATGATAGCACAAAAATAGCGGTGAAGTCAAAAGGAGTAATGGTCATCTCCCCAAATGTGAAGTAAAAGTTGTGTGTACAACCAGACTGCCTCTCCAATAATGCCATAATAGCAGCTTCGCTAATCTTGATAACCACCACCGAACCATCCAGAAAGCCATCAAAATTTAACCCTTTAATGTGAGCCCTTACTGGATAAGGGAGACTCTCATAAAAAGAGACCATGGCAGATAAGTTGCTAGAAGAATGTAAACGAGGTACAGTCTGCGTTATATCAAAGCAAAATCACTAAAAAAGGAAGTCTTCTTAAAAAAATCCTTTTATTTTCTTATGCATAAGTAATTTTAATATTCATACATAAGCATATAAATAATTCATTGTTGCATAATTGGATAGCATAATTAAATTTTATTTCATTTCATCTTGTACATATGCATATTTGTAGTTAATCTTTCAAATAACTTTCCATATGCAAATATGTAGTGTGGATTAATTTCATATAGTATTTAACTGAATATGTGTGTTTCATTGTGCAGGTATTAACAAAATAAGAGTTATCTTAAAAGACTTGAAATAATAATAAACCTTAAATAAATTCAATAAATAATTTAAATTAAAATTTCAAATAGTGATGCTCCTAATTCTTCTCTTAAAATATTACAGGAAAAATGAAGCATCCTAATATGCAACTGAAATAAAGAAGAAAAATAGGGAATGTACCAGGCGACGATTCAAAGTCCACCGATGACTATCCAAATCAGAAATGATGAGGATCCTCTCTGCTCAGATGAATCTCTGGTCACCTCAGTGAATATGAGCCGGACAATGTATGCCACACATACCGATAGCAGGCATATCCCCTATAGCTCCTATGAGTAAATCATCTAGCTTGTCCATAGAAAATGACATTTTAGAAGAAGTTCGCCATAGTAAGAATATAGAGGTGTTTCAGAGGAAACCTAAGTTAAGGAGATGAAGAAGAAATCAAAAGTCAGCCTTATATAGCTCGCTAAAGAGTGATGGGCATGTGTCCATCACTCGTGGGAGTGCACCCATGACTTCCATGGGCGCACACCCATAATCATGGGCGTACACCTATGGTGATGGGCACAAGCGCCCCTTGCTTCCCAAACGGCAAAAAGCACCCTATTTTTATGCTTGGCGAGGTGTAGGATGTATGTATCAGGCATATAGGAATTCATACCTCATCTATAGTATGATGATGCCTAAAAAATTAGTCCCAGAGCAAAAGAAAGATGAACCAAGAAATGGAGACTAAAGCAACATAAGCTCACCATAAAAGGGAAGAATGCTACTGAATTAAAAATAATTAATGCATTCTAAGAAAAAATTCTTATTATATATCCCTACACTAACTCCAAAATCTTTTTTAATAGGGAATAACTAGAAAACTGTATGATCTGTGTATAATACCAAACATGAAGCAGAGAGACAAATAACAAACCCATAAAAGAGAAAAATGCCATAAATTTGAAAGTAAATGCATTCTAAACATGCTACTATATTTTCTCAAGATACTAACTTCAAAATTTTCTTCTTAGAGAATAACAGAGGAGATATGGCATTTCATCAGCAACAGTCTTTGAATGACCTTTTCAATCTAGTAAATAAAAAGGGAAGAATGCTACCAAGTACATTCTGAAAAAGGAGTTTCATTCTAATATCACCGGACTAGCTTCAAAATCTTTTCCAATAGGGAAGAATAAGAAGGAGGATATTATCCAGTGGCATATTAACTATACAATAACATCCCAAAATTGAAAGCCAAAAAAATTAAAATTGAGTGAAGTGGCAAACAAAAATAAGAATTCCTATTGAGAAAAGTGCAAAACATCATGCAATAAAGGACTCAACATCAGACAAAATTCTTACATTAGGAAAGTAAAGCAAACACTTTCTATTTATTTTCTTTTTATATCAAATACAATAAAATCTATGAATTCGGAAATAGTCCATTAACGCAACAAGTTCGTAAATGTAAAATGTGCATTGTGGACTATAGTTTTCTATGGCCTTCTCTTGTTTCCTCGTAGATCTAGCGGACAATTTAGCAACATTACACCGAGGACTCTTAAAACTTTAATAAACCTAATGCTCATATTAAGTCAAAGCAACTAGAAACCTAATGAAGTCGAAACCTTGAATGATGAAGATGAGAGGTTTGGATCTTGAGTATCAAACTGACTCTTGAATTAAATATGCTCCAATGCTCAAAAGAGTACGAGTGTTCACAATGGACCCCTAGATGGTATCCACGCTAAGTAACACGAGAAAGGTAGGGGAAACACTGAAAGAAGAAAGGATAAGGTCCAAAAATGACCCTAATGTTTACCTCAATTCTCACTTTTGCACTTCATATTTTTCGAAGTCCAATTATGAACCTAAAGTTCCCAAATTTGGTATATTTAAATACAATCCTTAACAGTATTAAAATTTTCTATCAGAATCAAAAGACAATGTCCAAAAATGACCCTCATATTTGCCCCATGTCTCATTTTAATACTTTATATTTTTATTTGAGAATAAAAATTAAATTTAGTATTTCAATTATTTATTTTTATTTTTAAATTCCAAGAATAACCTATTTGAACTTCAAGTTTTAATTATTTTAATTTTTTAAATAATAAGAATAAACTATTTAAGTTTCAAATTTTAATTATTATATAAAATTTTAATTTTAATTTCAAGTCTACATATAAATTAAAATACAATTTACGCTAATTATTTGATTTTAGTTTTTTTGTTCACATATCCTATTATTTTCTTAAAAAAATAAATCATTTAAATACTTATTATTGATTTTTGTTGCCAATTGTGTTATATATTTTCCTATTATTCTAGTAGTGTAACACATAATTACATATTAAAATAAAATTATAAAGTATAAATAACATAATTTTTAATTTATTTATTTATAATTAAAGTATAATATATGTGTTTAATAGCACATAAAAGATTACAAAATAATATAATGAATATAAAAAAAATTCGAGCATTTAGCATTCGAAAGTAATTTATGCATTTATAATTTATGTTTTAATTAATAATTTTAATTCAATTTTAAAAAATTATTAAAACTTGAAATTCAAGTCGTTTATTCTTGAAATTTAAAAATAAAAATAAATTATTGTAAGACATAATTTAATTTTTTTCTCAAATAAAAATATAAAGTATCAAAATGAGACATGGGGTAAACATAAAAGTCATTTTTGGACATTGTCTCCTGATCCTAACGGAAAAGTTTAACACTGTTAGGGGTTGTGTTTAAATGTACCAAATTTAGGAACTTTAGGGTAATAATTGGACTTTGAAAAATATGAAGTGCTAAAGTGAGAATTGAGGTAAACATTAGGGTCATTTTTAGACCTTATCCCAAAGAAGAATAATAATAAGAAATTGAGAGCTAAAACTGCTCGCATCTACTCCAATGCTCACAAAAGAGTACAAGTATATGAAGGATCTTTTCCGCGGTATCCACGCTGAGTAATATAAGAAAGGTGCGGGAATACTCAAAAAAAAAGGAAATGTATTGAATGGAGAAAAGACATTCAAAAATCGTATCGATAACTGAGACCCGAACATCTCATCTTTATCCTTTAAAAGTTTTACTTGATGAGGTTTCTCGAGCCTAGATAAGGAAGTCAACTCTTCACTTGGTAAAATACTACATTCTTAATGTAGTGTAGCTAATTACACCTCTAAATCTGTGAACTATGGTATGGAATGATTATAAGGATTGCAGTAAGCAAAACTAGTTGAGCTTATATGACTTGTCATGAATTAGTGAATTTCTTTTCAATTCAAGTATATACAACTCATAATTATAGAATAAATGTCATATGACACTAGCATGAAACTAAATTCAATAAACTTTTTAGGAAATCATAAGAAAAATGTTAAAATTGACAGTTTGAGTCGAAGCAAACATCATCAAAATAACACTAAGCTAGAATCACTGCATTTCTTTTTGCATTCTCACACGCTTAAATTACACACAATTGTACATCATTTGCTTGATTACATATCACTACCATACACGTGTTTCATTCTTAGTTCTACTAGGGTCATTTTTGCATTAGTCCCAACATGTATCGCGATCATATTTGCAAGAGTTCTAAAATCATATGCATTATTGTATAAATCCTAAAATTGCATAATGCATTTGCATATAGCTTGACGCCCATAGCGGTTATACAACATCAATAGCTTGACGCCTATAGCGGCTATACAGTATCAATAGCTTAACGCTGATAGTGGCTATACAACACCAATAGCTTGAAGAACAAACAGCAGCTACATAGCACATGCCTGATGCCTACAGCGGCTACACGACATTCGTTTGACGCTCACAACAACTATACAGCAACCTAATATCAAGACAATCATTTGAACCCCATACAATGGCTACACAGCACCCGCCTAACGTCAACATTGACTACACGACATTCGCTTAACTTTTATGGTAGCTTGATGCATATGGACATACGGACACGAGATCCAATTCAAATCCTTTAAATTATGATGGAGGACCAATCATAATTAAGATCAAGAGCTAAGAGGATGAAAGATGCTACTAGAGAACTTGTACAAAAGAGTCTCGAGTCTATGGAATAAAAAGGAGATGAAGAAACTAAGTTAATTAATTTACTTAATTGTGATCCGGCCAATACATGCCCGTGTGTATTTTTACATAGTCGTGTTAAATGTTCGTAAAATATCCAGAGGTGTACACAGGTATCTACACGCTCATGTTCTAAGGTCGTGTTCCAGACACTCATATTTATTTTTGAAGCGTCATCTACATGATACACAGTCAGACGACACGCCCGTGTATAAAGCCATATAGCTGTCGAGTTTTTTAAGAGACATCGAAACACACCCATGTATGATTAAGTCCAGCCCGTATGCCAAGCCGTATTGGAGTTTGTCAATTTTGCTAAAATTCTTGGAGCTCATACACGCCCGTGTAGCCTTCAGACACGCCCGTGTCTCGATGATTAGTTTTTGTCTAATTAGAATTTTCTTTATATTTTCTTTACTAATTAGAATTTGTGTTTAATTAGGAATATAATTATTTATTCCTAAAGAGTTATTTTCTTTTAGAATTAGTTTAGGTTTAAGATTATAAGTCTATAAATACTTGTATCAAATATTGTTATTTTACATAAGTTGATTGATATTATTCAAATTCTTAATTGAATTTTCTTGAGTTCTGGCGAGAGCTATTTTTTGAATTTACTTCGAGTATGTTGCAATTCAAACCTTAATAATTAGAGGTGCTAGTTATTAGATAGCTAGTATTACTAATTCCCTTAGTTTATGCTATATAGATCCTTGGGCAACGGTTCCAATAGTTTATTATAAATCTTAGTTGTTAGATAACTAGTGGGTTGTATCAGTTTGGTATCAGAGCTTTGACTTTAGTGTAAGCTACGTATCTCTAGTGTAGTATTTATGTATTAATAAAAAAAAGTTCATCCGCATCAAAAAGTGTATCAAGCGATTCGGCCTCAACAAACATCAAGGAATTCATATTAATGATCATCTGTTGCATCAACAAAATTCGTGGGTAAGCATATCACCCTTTGAAAATTCATTAATTTGCATATTTTCTACTTATTTTTCTTTGTTTACCTACCCTTCATCATTCTACATCTTTAAACCCTTTTTTCTACTCGTTAAATACCCCAAAATTCGTGCATAAATAAATCTCAAATTTTAGACATGCCTAAAATCATCCAAAACAGCTTCACACTTATATGTTTTAGTTTTTCTTTTACTAATAGCTTTGATTATCTAGTTTGTTTTGCAATTCTCTCAAAGTTGTAAGAGTTTAGCTCAATTAAGAACTCGAAAGGAAATTCTTTGTGTGTGCATAATTGTGAGTGCATTAGAGAGTTTCTAATTAATTGAGAGAAACATGTGAGGGAGTGTTAGTATAGGATCTTTCTTAATTTTCTATTTCAAATTTACATCATGGATACAAAGGAGAAGCTTACATTGGATGCAATACAAGTAATGTTGCAAAAGATGTTGACTCAATAAGGGGATGTGAGGAGTGATAATCAAAAGGTCCATGAATGATTGGAAAGGTTGGAGATAGGTACCCCTATTCGAGCAAGTGAGACCCAATGCATTCTCTTCAATGATCTAGAAGAGGAGGCAGCTGAAGAAGGATCGACACATGCCAACAAGGGCAAGACCAAAGATGGTAATTTAGGATCAATCAAGATGAAGATTCTAGCTTTCCAAAGGAAGAGTGATCTGGAAGCGTATTTAGAGTGGGAAAAAAAGGTTAAAGGGGTGTTCGAGTGCCATAATTATACTGAAGAGAAAAAAGTAAAATTGGCTACCCTGGAGTTCACTAACTATGCTAGTGTATGGTAGGATCAATTTACCTCTATTAGGCATAAAAGTGGAGAAGGACCAATTACCTCACGGTTTGAGATGAAAACCATAATGAGGAAGAGATTTGTACCTCAACACTATTATAGAGAGGTGTATAACATGTTACAAAGGATGAAACAAGGCTCTAGGAGTGTTAAAGAGTATTTTTAAGAGATGGAGATGACCATGATTCGAGCTAACATTGAGGAGAATAGAGAAGCTACCATGGCACATTTTCTATCAGGTTTGAATCATGAAATTGCTAATCTTGTTGAATTGCATCATTATGTAGATTTGGAGGATATGGTACACATGGAAATCAAGGTGGAAAAGTAATTGAAGGTGAAAACCAAAATAAATTTGACTCCTATAACTACATGGAAATCAAATTAGAAGAACAAGGGAGGAGAAACAAGTGCAAGTAAAGGCAAATTTAAGCCAAATGAAAAAAAGGATGTTACTACATCAAACACACAACCTAAGGATGACAAATCTAAGGGTAAGTCAAGTAATATTCAGTGCTTTAGATGTTTGGGATATAGGCATAAGGCTGCACAATGTCCAAATACCAAGATTATGACCCTGTGTAATGGGGAGGTGGTGAGTGAGGAAGAGGATGATGATGATGATTTGAGTGACATGCCACTATTGGAGGATGCATCTGATGTGGAGGAGGAAATAGCCCCATAAGGACCAATTTACACTTTGGTTACTAGGCGTGCCTTAAACATACAAGCTAAAGAGGAAGATATATGACGTGAAAATATTTTTTATACTTGATGCATAATACATAATAAATTATATAGTATGATTATAGATGGTGGGAGTTGTGCTAATATTATTAATGCTACCTTAGTTGACAAATTGGGATTTAAAACAACTAAACATCCTAGACCTTATAGACTACAATGGTTGAATGAAAGTGGGAATATTAAAGTTATTAGGCAAGCATTGATTACATTCTCTATTAGTCGTTATTATGATGAGGTATTATGTGATATAATTCCTATGCAAGCTAGTCACATATTATTAGGATATCCATAGCAATCTGATAGGCGAGTCATACATAATGATTTTACTAATAAATACTCATTTAAGATAAATGGTAGGACTATCAATTTATTACCTATGTCGCTTAAGGAAGTGTATGAAGATTAGAAAATTTTGAGTCAATGTGAGAGTGCACAAGAAAAAAAAAGTATATCAGCAAAAGGAGAGTTATGAGAAAAGCCAAGAGAGGTATGAGGAAATAGAGGAAAAATGAGAGAAAATAAAGGAGATGTGCAGAGAGAGTAAAAATAGTGAGATTACGCATGCAAAAGGAGAAATAGTGAGCAAATAATGGTAAAAAAGAAGTAAAAGGCAATTTCTTTTCAATGAAGGGTGAGATTAGAAAGGCTTATCTAAACAAGCAACCTATGATGCTATTGGTATTCAAGGGTGCATATTTAGCTTTTGATACTAACCCAATTCTCTCTTCTCTACTTAGTTCTTTTCAAGTGTTGTTGCAGGAATTTGAGGATTTATTTTCCGAGTCTATGCCCGATGGTTTGCCACCATTAAGAGGGATAGAACATCAAATTAATTTTATTCCTGGAGCACAAATTTTGAATAGGCCACCCTATAGGAGTAACCCTAAAGATACAAAGGAATTACAACATTAAGTAGATGAGTTGTTATCTAAAGGGTTGATTAGAGAAAGTATGAGCCCATGTGTTGTACTCGTGGTACTTGTGCCTAAAAAGGATGGAACATGGTGTATGTGTATTGACTGTCGTGCCATTAACAAAATCACTGTAAAGTATTGTCATCCTATACCTCATTTAGATGACATATTAGATGGATTATATGGTGCATGCACATTTTCTAAAATTGATTTAATAGCAAGATTTCATCAAATTAGAATGAAAATAGGTGATGAATGGAAATTTGCCTTTAAAACAAAATATAGGTTATATGAGTGGTTAGTCATGCCATTTGGTTTAACCAATGCTCCTAGTACATTCATGTATTTAATGAACCATGTTTTGAGGAATTTTATAGGTAAGTTTGTTATTGTCTATTTTGATGATATACTTGTGTATAGTAAATCACTAGAAGACTATATTATGCATGTTAGATCAGTTTTTAGTGTTTTATAATCACAAAAGTTATATGCTAAGCTTGCTAAATGTTCATTTTATGTGCCTAAATTATATTTTTTAGGATATATTGTTAGTGAGCATGGTATAAAGGTTGATTATGAGAAGGTTAAGGCTATTGAAACTTGGCCTACACCTAGGAATGTTAGGAATGTTTGTAGTTTTCATAGTTTAGCTAGTTTCTATCAACATTTTATGCCTGATTTCTCTAGTATAGTTTCCCTTTTGATAGAAATAATTAAAAAGAATGTTAGATTTAGGTGGGGAAAGGAATAAGAGGATACTTTTAATATGCTGAAATCTAAATTAATTTTTACACCTATTCTTATTTTGCTTAACTTTGATAAAACATTTAAGATTGAATATGATGATTCTAGAGTGGGAATTAGAGTTGTTCTAATGCAAGAGGGTAAGCCAATTGTATATTTCAGTGAGAAATTAAATGGCGTAATACTTAATTACCCGACATACGACAAGGAGATGTATGCCTTGGTAAGGGCATTGGAAACATGGCAACATTACCTACTGTCTAAAGAGTTTGTTATCTATACCAACTATGAGAGTTTGAAGCATTTGAAAGGATAGAATAAGCTCAATAAGAGACATGCTAAGTGGAGTGAGTTTCTTGAGTATTTTCCTTATGTTATCAAATACAAACAAGGTAAGAAAAATATTGTGGCTGATGCATTATCAAGGAGGTATATTTTACTTAATACTCTAGATGCTAAATTACTTAGTTTTGAGCATATTAAGAAATTATATACACATGATCTTGATTTTAGCAATGTATATAATGCCTGTGAGACAACTACCTTTGACATATTTTATAGACATGATGGGTATTTGTTTCGTTTAAAGCAACTTTATGTGTTTAGATGTTCATTGCGTTTATTGTTGATTAAGGAGGCACATGAGGGAGGTTTGATAGGACACTTTGGCATAGCTAAAATATTAGATGTTTTACATGAGCACTTCTTTTGGCCTAACATGAAATTTGATGTATCTAAGTATTATGCTAATTGTATTATATGTTTGCAAACTAAGTCTAAAGTGCATCCACATAGTTTGTATACACCATTGCCTGTTCCACAATCACCTTGGGTAGATATATTTATGGATTTTGTACTTGGACTACCTAGGACTAGGCGTGGTAATGATAGCATATATATGGTTGTTGATAGGTTTTCTAAGCTGGCACATTTTATTTCATGTCATAAAATCGATAATGCATCGCATATTGCTGATTTGTTCTTTAAGAATATAGTGTGTTTACATGGTATACCTAAAACTACTATGAGTGATAGGGATACTAAGTTTTTATTTTATTTTTGAAAGACTTTGTGGGTGAAATTGGGAACTAAGTTGTTGTTTAGTACTGCATATCATGCACAAATTGATGGCCAAACCGAAGTTATGAATAGGATATTAGGACAACTCATGCATGCTATAATTAAGAAGAATATGAAATTTTGGGATGAGATTTTGCCTCATATAGAATTTACATATAATAGGTTGTGCATTCATCTACACATCATTCACCTTTTGAAATTGTGTATGGTTTTAATCCTTTAACATTATTGGATCTATCACCTTTGCCTATGAGTGAGCAAATTAATTTAGATGGTGTTCGAAAGGCAGATTTTATGCGTAATTTACATGAAAAGGTAAGGCAACATATTGAAAGGCGGAATCAACAAGTGGCAAATCAAAGGAATAAAGGATGCAAATAGTTGATTTTTGAGCCTGGAGATTGGGTTTGGTTAAATTTGTACAAGGAGAGGTTTCCTACTCAAAGAAAATCTAAGCTACATCCTAGAAGAGATGGACCGTTTCAAGTTGTGGTAAGAGTCAATGATAATGCCTACAAATTAGATCTCCTAGGTGAGTATAATGTATGTGTAACCTTTAATGTATCTGACCTTCTTCCTTTTGATTTTGAAGGTGAAGATTCGAGGACAAATCCTTTTGAGGAATGGGGAATGATGCATATGGACATACGGACACGAGATCTAATTCAAATCTTTTGAATTATAATGGAGGACCAATCACAAGATCAAGAGCTAAAAAGATGAAAGATGCTGCTAGAGAACTTGTGCAAAAGAGTCTTGAGTCTATGGAACAAAAAGGAGATGAAGAAACTAAGTTAATTAATTTACTTAGTTGTGATCCGGCCGATACATGCTCGTGTGTATTTTTACACGGCCATGTTGAATGTTTATAAAATGTCCAGAGGTGTACACGGGTATCTACATGCTCGTATTCCAAGGTCATGTTCTAAGACACGCTCGTGTTTATTTTTGAAGCATCATCTATATGATACACAGTTAGATGACACGCCCGTGTATAAAGTCGTGTAGCTGTCGAGTTTTTAAAGAGACATCAAAATACGCTCGTGTGTATTTTTACACGGCCGTGTTGAATGTTTATAAAACGTCCAGAGGTGTACACGGGTATCTACATGCTCGTATTCCAAGGTTATGTTCTAAGACACGCCCGTGTTTATTTCTGAAGCATCATCTATATAATACATGGTCATATGACACGCCCGTGTATAAAGTCGTGTAGCTGTTGAGTTTTTAAAGAGACATCGAAACACGCCCGTGTATAATCAAGTCCAACCCGTGTGCCAAGCTGTGTTAGAGTCTGTCGATTTTGCTAAAATTCTCGGAGCTCATACATGCCCGTGTAGCCTTCAGACACACCCGTGTCTCAATGATTAGTTTTTATCTAATTAGGATTTTCTTTATGTTTTCTTTACTAATTAGAATTTGTGTTTAATTAGGAATATAATTGTTTATTTCTAAAGAGTTGTTTTCTTTTAAAATTAGTTTAGGTTTGGGATTATAAGTCTATAAATACTTGTATCAAACATTGTTATTTTATATAAGTTGATTGATATTATTCAAATTCTTAATTGAATTTTCTTGAGTTCTTACGAGAGCTATTTTCTAAATTTTCTTCGAGCGTGTTGTAATTCAAACCTTGATAATTAGAGGTGCTAGTTGTTAGATAGCTAGTGTTGCTAATTCCCTTAGTTTATGCTAGATAGATCCTTGGGCAATGGTTTCAATAGTTTGTTACAAATCCTAGTTGTTAGATAACTAGTGGGTTATATCACAGCTATACGGTAACCTAATATCAAGACAATTGCTTGAAGCCTATACAGTGGCTATACAGTATTTGCCTAACATCCACAGTAGTTATACGATATTCGCCTAATGCTTACAGCAGCTATACGACAACCCAATATCAAGATTGAAGGAAAGTATGTGTAGAGAATAATGAAAATGCGGAATTTAAAAATTTTCATTGCATGCAATATTTGCATCAAATACATAACACTTCCATGCCCATAGATCATATCACATGTACTCTTACATAGCTAAACATGCTTATGAACAACATGGCATATCAACACATCAACCAAATCATGCTTTCAAGAAGAAGAAGACCTAACAACTAAGAGATATTGTAACACTTA
>CATIWO010459641.1:0-15188 GCA_949673435.1 Macaranga tanarius
TATATATATATATATATAAGAAAAATATTTCTAAATTTATTAAAAGAAAAAATCGGATCGTCAAAAATATTTTATTTCGAAAGGAAATAATAAACAAATTTTCAAAATTAAAAAGAAATAAAATTCTATTATCTGGAGTAAACAAAATATATGAGTGGTATCAGAGTTTAAGAGAAGGTGAATTTTAAATTTTTTTAAAAAATTTTGGATTAAATTGAAAAATTAAAAGTTTTGAGAATTAAAAAGTTTGTGTAAAATTTGAAGGACTTAAAACCTATTGAAGATACCAATTTGGAATAGAAATAGAAGTTAAGTAACTGAAAAGATAAAAATCAAAGTTAAGGAACCAATTTGAAACAAAAGGTAAACTTAAGTGACCATTGAAGTAATTTACCCTCTATATTCCTGTCTTCGGCTGAAGATCTCTGAGCTTGGTTTTCTGGAGCAGGTAAAAGAGTGTGAAGATCTTTCTACCAGATCAAAAAACCAAGTTGCTGAGATACAAAAGTTGCAATCTGTGGTATGTCATGTTTTACTATCATGCATTCATATGTTTGAATTTTATTTTTCCATTAATGTTCTGAAATAAGGGACTGCATTTCATGCCCTCTTTTGTTGGGAAGTTCCCTGTTTTGTTAGAGGCAACTGACAGGAATTTTGAATTGCCAAATTCTGAATTTTTTTTTTCATGTAATATTATATGAAATAATATGTGGCACATTCACTAGATATTTGTATGGTTGAGCTTATTCACACTTTACATTGAGACAGCTACCTTTTACATGGAACCAACAGATGATTTTTACCTCTAGTTCCAATAAGAAATGCCGCAAAAAAAAAGAAGTTGATGAAAGATTTTCATATTTAAATGTGTTCTGGAGTTCCTGACAGGTTTGATTCTTAATTGTTTGCTTGCTTTCTTTAGTCATTTCATTAACTTGAATAAAGGATTGGGTGGATGATCGGTGGTCTTTGATTTTTTCTTTTGGTGTCTAAACATTGCTGCCTTGATTTTCGTCATGTTAACTATGTCTACAAAGGGATGTGGGCAAATTTTGACAAGCATAATATTCTGATCCTTGGAATCATGTTTATCGTTTCAAGAGAGTGAATTATTTGTATCTTTTACTTTAGTGGTCTTAAGCTGCTGAGGCTAAATCTTTGAGAGAACAATAAAATTTGGAACTTTTTTTTTTGTTATAGCTGATCCTGTGTTACTCCTTGTGGAGGTTTCATTTGCAAAGGTTTGCTTCAAGAATTTACGCTTTTTTTCTTTGGTTTTAGGTCCAAGATCTGAAGGAAAGTGACTGGGAGTTGAAGCTGATTCTTGAAATGTATAAACGTGAATCCACTGATTCAAGGTTAGAGCTACTTTCTGCACATTCTCTCTTGAAATTCATTCTATTTAGCTGGGTCATGTAGTTACTGGCCGATCTTCCTCATAGTGATGATAAATGTTTTATTATATGTTTTATTCTTGAAACTGAATATAATGAACAGTGGAGCTCCTTGTACATTGGGAACTCTATTTAAGAGTCTACTATCATCCTTTCTGCCATCCAGCCATGTAATATTAGCTTCACAAGCTCCTCCATAATCTAGTCATCAGTATACTGCAAATGTCAATTTTCATCTCATTGTTCACTTGGTCAATTTCATCTCTGTTGGTTTATAAGTTTAGTCTGCAACTGCAGGGAAGTCTTGGAAGCTAGGGGTCTTGAATACAATGCATGGGCCGAAGTTCAAAGTTTGAAATCCTCTCTTGATGAGCAACATTTAGAATTACGAGTGAAAACAGCAAATGAAGCTGAGGCCATCTCCCAGCAGAGGCTAGCTGCTGCAGAAGCCGAGATTGCTAACCTGAGACAAAAGTTGGAATCTTCGAAAAGGTAGTTTGTATTTGGAAATGCAAATTCAAATATGATCCTGTTCTCTGGTTTAGATTTTAAGTATGCTGGAGGTGTCTTTAAAAAGAAAAAATGCCATGAGCACATTTTCCTGATGGCCTCAAAAAAATTTTCCCTCAATCCCAATAAAAGACCCCCACAGTTGTTCTATTAGCTTTTTAGATAAGCAAGTATATGATTTTCTTTTCCAATTGAATTAGTTGCACCTTTTCATGCCTTTGCGAATTTTTTAAGAAAAAATGTTTTGTTAAGCATATTTTCCAATTAGAAGCATGTTCACTTCCCTACAAATCTTTTCCACAACATTCAATCACTTCATCCTGTAAAGATACACTCACTGTCCTTTTTTCACCTGTATGATGTCTGATATTGTTGTCTTATTGTTACTTCAGGGGTATATCTAGATCTTCTGATATTCTGAAATCCAAAAATGAAGAAAATGAGGCCTACTTATCTGAAATAGAGGTTAGCTTGCTGTTAACTATTATGGACCTTTCTTTGTGCAATTGTTGCATTGGACAAAATTTGTTAATCTGGTTTTTCTTCAGACAATTGGACAAGCATATGATGACATGCAAACTCAAAATCAGCATTTGTTACAGCAAATCACAGAGAGAGACGATTACAATATTAAGGTGATTGGCATTTTGCATTCATCTTAATTTGTTAATATGCATTCAGTTTCTATGACACTGCAAATGCTGTGGTGTCATGGTCTTCATTTGTTTAGACTGCAATTATGTATTTTGGCTTTTTTTCTTTTCTTTTTGCAGATTTCATGACAAGCAATAGTGTGTCTAGTGATTCATTTTTTTCTGGAAGAAAAAAAATGTTAATAAGAACCTACTTTTTTTTTTTTTTTTGTGGTTTGTTTTTTGGTTAAAGGAAGTGGCATTACATGGCCTTTTCTGTTAGTTCCTTTTAAACTTGTTTACACCGGTATATTAGGTTCACTTGCAAACATTTAGCCTATGCTAATGTGAACAATTTGGAAATGCTATAAAAGCCTGGACATCTAAAGTGAACAAATAATTTAGCACAAAATTGAGAAATGGAGCAGCAGGTTTAATTTTGTGTCAAATACTTGTTCAGAATGATCCATGATGTGGTGGTATATATATAATATATGTACGGTTTGATTTAATTTAATGGATGTTGTTGGCCCTGTTTCAGCTTGTCTTAGAAAGTGTGAGGGCAAGACAGCTGCGAGACTCTCTATTGATGGACAAAAGAACCATGGAAAGGGAGATTCAGCAAGCTAATGTTTCTCTTGATTTTTACAATGTAAAAGCTGCAAGAATTGATGATCAGGTATGTCTCAGTAACTTTTGTTTGGAAGAATGAACTTTGGTTCAGAATTTACATATTGGCTGGTCTGTCTTGCAGTTAAAAATTTGTTTGGACCAAGTTCACAAACTTGCTGAAGAGAAGTTTCAGAACTCAGGTACATTAGAAAATACTCAAAAGCGATTGTTAGATATAAGAAAATCATCTAATCAAGTAAGAGAATCGCTGGAGGACTCACAAACCAAGGTCATAAGAAGTCGAGCAGCTCTTTTGGAGCTGCAGATAGAACTAGAGAGAGAGAGGTAATTAAAGATACTCTTTTCTCCTAGATTATGCCAAATGCAGACATGGATACTCATAATTTATTTATCAGGTTTGACAAGAGAAGAATAGATGAGGATTTGGAAGTAGCAAGGAGAAAGGTTTTATTTCTTCGAGCAGAGTCCGAGGAGTCATCGATTGTAGAAAAGCTTCAGCAGGAACTTAAGGAATACAGGGAAATAGTGAAGTGCAGTATGTGCCTTGAAAGACCTAAAGAGGTAAACGTTTGCTGTTTTCCTCTTTGTGGACTTTGTTGTTATACAATTTTTATACGAATCCATTGTGATATTATTGGAGTTCTTGAATTTTGATCGTGCAATTGCCCATTGAGGTGGAAATTTGTATTATAATAGTCATCTTTATGTTCCAACCATTTGTTACGTTGTAGAAAATATGCTGGTAGAAATAATTTTCCTGAATTTAAAAAAACCTATAGCATGTAAACATGTATCCCTTTCAAATTTGGAAAGCCATGTTTTCCAGTTTTCTAAAATTAGATGAAAACTTCAGAAATTGTTAAAAATAGTTCCCTAAATATTTGTAGAATTGGAAATATGGAAAGCAATTTTCCCTTTTTTTTTTTTTTAATCTGGTAAACACATTTTTTCATTCATTTTGTCTTTAGAGTGTTTTTATGGGTGAATTAAATTCACGCTTAGTTTCTAATGATTTTTCTTGTAAAACTGAGATCTGGTGAAGAACTTCTATATGTGAAATGAAAATTGAAATCTGTTCTCTTCAATTTGAATTAGATTTCAGGAAACAACAAAAGAGAATCCAGTTACAGCTTTAGTTTGGCAATGTTGGGTTATGCCCAAATTAAAAAGTTGCAGTTGAAACTTAAGAAGTTAGGAAGTTGAAGATCATAGTACATGAATGGAATGGAATTCTTTCTATAAAGAAAATAACAACAAATGATTAATTTTTTCTTCTAAAATTAGTTCTCTGTTGCACATTCATTTTTTGAAAATCCATCCTCTGTTTCACTTTAGTGATTATTCCTCCTATTGTCTAGGTGAACAAATTTGTAACTATGGCCATTTGAGGTGATTAGTGAACCTTCAATAGTCGACTGTCTATTCTTTGTGCTTTATTGCTTAGAAGTTTCTAATATTTTTTTTTCTGGTTTCTCATCAGGTTGTCATTACAAAATGCTACCACTTGTTCTGCAACCCTTGTGTACAAAGAATTATTGCAAGTCGTCACCGCAAGTGTCCAGCGTGTGCCACAAGTTTTGGGTCTAATGATGTCAAGCCTGTTTACATCTGATAAGAAATTCTCCTGAATATAAGTTGTTCTGTGCTGCTAGTTGATGAGGATCAGTTCTCGAATTCAGGCTGTTATGTGCCGGTGTGCCTTGATTAGAGGCTTTACCTATGGATTCCCATAGGTTCATGTCTGTTATGTTGGAGAACTGTTGACAAACAAAAGATGACAGGATACAAGGAAGATCCTCTTTCCTCTTGTCCAGTTGTCAACCTGTCAAATCATCTTAGGTTGTGTCTAGGTTGTAATTTCTTGGGTTCACTGTATTTATGCTTGTTTCCTCATTAACTGCTTAGAGCCACTGGAATCTTTGAATTTATTGTTTGCAGATGTTCTGAATTGATGAAATGCTATTGCCTGGGGCATTGGAGTTCGTGTGACCCATTTGAGTGGCAAGTGATGCTTTAAGCCTCTATAATGGCATCTTCGCATGCTGCATTGGTAATTGATCTCGATCTTTCTTCATCAACCTCCATCCACCGAGAACAAATGGAGTGTTAACAGAATTTTTGGCTGTACAGGTTTAGTAAATACCTTAGGTTTATCAGAAATGCCAGTTTATGTTGACATTTTTTTTTAACCCTTTTTTGAACTAGTGATACTTATAATAATAATAATTTGTGCAAGATGTACTCAGCATCGATTTAGATATGTACAACTTTCTGAAAGCAAGTCTTAAGAGTATTCCATTTCATTTATTTGTTAGATCCATTCCAATTGTGTTTCCTCTGATAAATATCTTTGAAGTTTGTTCTCATATACTTTGATTATATAGTTCTGTTTTCTGAGGCAGGTAAGAGGGAAAGTTTGAATTGTACAGAGGCTTTCATTTTTGTAAAGTTGCGAGGAAATATCAAAGAGCATAGTTTATATTTGAGCTGTGGCGGTTTACTATTTAACTACTTTCACCCTATCAACATGAAATTGCAATATAAGGTCTTATTTAGTTCTTTATTTATGTTGTTGCTGTCTGTATTTGTCTATAATTTAGTCTCTAGTATCTATTATTTGTAAGAAAGTTGAGGGATGAAAGCTTAACTTGTTATCTCAAGCAGGTCGTGAGATGATAAAATGTGTGTTTACAACCATTCTAACATGACTTGTACAAATGGCATGCTTATCATTATCCTGGGGAGCGTTTGCAAATCAGGACATGATCCAAGTTGTCGACCAAGTTTTGCTCTCTGCACAAGCATGGAAGCGTCTGAATTTAACTACAACTTTGTATTTGTACCACAGATAGATGATAGAAGAAACCTCTGTACATTTTCTCTACAAACCTCTATACATTTTCTCTACTGAGTTAGTTGCAAATACCCAGGCCTCTTGGCCTGGGTGGCAAGGAAGCTGCCAAAAACCCCACTGGTGCCCCCTTTCCTGTGAGAGATTTCTCCCCTATGGTGTCCCCCTATCCGGGTAGAGAGTGGAGGTTTGATCCTCCCTCCCCCTCCGCTCTCCTAGGAGCTCCTAGGGCTTAAAACTGTAAAAAAAAAGAGTTACTCCCTCCCCCCTCCGCTCTCCTAGGAGCTCATAGGGCTTAAAACTGTAAAAAAAAAGAGTTAGTTGCAAATCCCTGAACATCTTCTCTTTTTCTGCATGCATTCCTAAGCTTAAACAGTTTATTATTATTAATCGGTTAATTCCCTCTTTTCAAATTGTAAATATGCAATTTCTGAATATTCAAATATAAAAAAAAGACTTAGGAAAAAATAAAAAACTTAGGAATGCTTATATTCAAATATATTATTATAATTATTAATATCATGTGGTAGGGTTGTAGCAACATGAGATCTTTGATTGATGTTTTCACTTATACATTATTGCAGCAATATTTCACTCATCACCACATCTCTATGTCACGTGCTTTTTTCCTCTAATTGCAAACAACACTTCCATCAAAAAGTACACAGTGGTTGTTGAATACACTTGACGAAAATGTACTCTTGATTTTTGTAATTTTGTGGTTCTTTTGGTTTTACAATATTATTGAAGGCTGTTTGTGTTCAAGTCGTTGGTCTTAATTTGGAGCCAGTTTGTGTTGATATTTATTTTTATAATAAAAACTTTTACAACTTTTAGCAAACTTCACGCTTCAATCCAAAGGTTTATTCGAACACATTGTCAAAACAATCAAAATAATTAAAAAAAAAAAAAAAAAAAAAAGAATTCTATTATCTCATTTGAGAAAATTTATACTTTTGAGAAAAGATATCAGATAACTTAAATAGACTGACAAATTACATGGTAGAAAATAATTATTTTCATAATATTAACTTTCTTTTTGTAACTTTACGATATTTACGTAATTCACAACATCGCAATCCTTGTTGTCGTTTCCACGTGTTGGTGGACCTAAGTAATATTGATCGCTCTCGCTCACACATTATTTTCCTGTGACAAAAAGCTTTAGAATTGTCAAGTTCCAATTTTTACATCAATCAATATTTACGTACATTTATTATTTTCATGTTAAATTTTAAAAAGATGGTTATCATGTTCCTTTGTAGGCCACTGCCATTAAATTCTCCAAAATTAAAACAACTATGAAAAAGCAGTACAAAAACCCACCTTCTATTATTCCTTAATATTTTTTTTTTTCAAACAACCTTTTTTTTCCCTATATAATGGAGGTCAAATGGACTTATCATTCGCCATAATGTCGATAACTCCTATCAATATTGGTGGATGGTGGCTGTGGAGACTCAAACTCGAGACCTTCATAATTCTTACAAGTGAAAATACCAATCAGACCACCCCTGATTACCCTTTTCATCATATGTATGGCTAAGGCCAATTTTTGAAAATCAATTATCATATATTAGCATAAATATTCTTACAATGCAATGTTGATTGAAATATATACATGTAATCAAATATGTTTCACTATCAACGTCAGATATTTGCAAATCATGAAATTAACATGCCAACACATAGTGCACATGGAAGAGGCAACAATTTATCCTTAAGCAAAACCAATCATGAACCAGTTTTTGCCTCCCAGTTGTCCCATGATATGACACAATCATGCCTCAAACGGGTCCATTGACCGAAAATTAACCTGTGATGTGATACATATATTCAATTTATACGAACATCAATTACATCCTTCGTTCTGGTAAAATTACACGTGTTGCATTTATACAAATTGTAAACATTGGATTCCTCTCTTCTCTCTATAGAAATTGCCGTAAATAATCTGATGAGTTGGGATATCGTCCTTGTTCAACAAAACGCCTCTATCGTCTTGACATGCTTGTTTTTATATGAAATAGACTTGGTATGTCTACATTTTTAAAAAAATTTATATGCTTTTATCTTCATAATTTAATTATAATTTAATTGTTTTAATATTTTAATTTACTAAAAATTACTTATTATATTATATAATTTTGTTTGGATTTAAAATATTATTTAAACACTTCAAATAGTACTAAAAATATCAACAAGTTTTATTTTCAATAAATTGAGGTGTTTAAATAATCAACTTGTAATTAAAAATGTAAACTAATAAAAAAAAATACTAAATTTAAGAAAATTATTCTTCTGTCTTCTCTTCTTAGCTTATTGTTTTTCAGTCTTCTTATTCAGTCTCTCTCTGATTATGAGTAATTTTTGACTAAAAAATTGGTGAAAAACTACCCAAATACCTAACTTTTTGTTATCTATTTCATAAATAACTTAGTTTTGAACTTTAATCTCAATCTAGTGTGGTTTTATCCCATTTTATGGTTGTTATTAATTATTGGATATTTTTAATGTTTTGATATGGAAATTCAAGAAAGAATATATCTATACTAAAATTCTAGCTCAATGTGTCACTTGATTGCAGAGGTAGGAGAGGAAACAAAAGATCTAGCTAGCCTAAAGGATATGAGCAGAAACTTTTACTTTTTGTTTGTTTGGTTGGGATTATTTTACTTTTTGTTATAGAGTGGAATGTATGTACATGTACTCTTTGTTTATTTTTACGTACATTCCCAGTAGAGCAGGATGAGTAGGAGTTCTTTTTGTTAGCCGATATCATGTCAACAAGTGACTACTTTTAAAATAGTTTCAAAAGGGGAGAAGTTAAATTAGCCTTCTTAAACTCAGTATTTTGTTCTCTGTTATTCCTAATTAGTTGATGTCTTAGAATTTTTTTCCTTTATTTTCATAATAAAAACTAGTTTGCCCCTGGAAATCGACCACAGCTGAAAGGAGTACTCTTGCTGTTTGCTGTTGCAGGGATATCAAGTAAGAATTAACAATATCTCCATCGGCCCTGCAGATTGTTAATGGCAGTAAATTTTTATGAGAGGTGAATATATATATATATATAACGCAAAATTAATTCCATAAACAGTGATTGTTATAATAATTATTATTGTTCTTTGTCTTTTTTTTCACTTCTCTTTCAACCTAAACTACACACCAATGCTTGTCTGTTCTTAATAATATATTGTTAGTAAAGATCTTGTAAGAATAATTAATTAATTTATTTATTAGCTTATATATATGTATAACCGTTGAAGAACAAATTGCTCTAAATAATCCTAAAAAAAATTAATGTTATTGTGTCAGCTCAGATATTAAAGGAACTAATTATTACTATTAATTTATCAACCATCCTTATAATTAATTATTTATATGTATTATATATTTTGCATCTAATGTTCTTTATGATTGTTACTTCATTGATTAGGCTTGCATGTGAGCTTTCTTTCTAATTTTCATAAATAATTGCCATAGATCCTCAATCAAATCAGCTTTAATTTTTTATTCTGATAAGCAAAAATAATATGAATTTACCTTTAAATTAAATACCTAAAAGTAAAACAAAAGAAAAAAAAAAAAAAGATCAGAAGAGAAACACATGCATGAAAAGCATACAATACAAGTATCTCATAATTTAGAAGAAAGCATTTGATGCACCTCTTTCCAACTTAAAAGAAAAAAAAAAAACATCAACAAGGTTTTATTCTTTTGCTTTCTTTTCCTTTATAGTTACTATATATGTTGAGCTTTAAAAAAATTAAATTCATGATGACTATTTTCTGTGAATTAATCATGCATATATCTCTCTTATGCTATAAATCATCATTTGATTATGTAATTATTCTAAAGCATCATTCCTCATGTTCCATGTTGCTTTCTATATATCTGATGACACCCGACAACATGTTATTTATAGAGGGCGACTACTATATCATGGAAAGCGAAACCACCAAAGATTTTATTGCTCCTATATTTTCAATTAACTAATTAATGGTTAGTTAAATTTAAGATTTCACAGTTACAAGCCTTTTGTGCCCAAGATGTAGTCAAAGATCGCAAATCCTATCCTATCATTCTTAGTTTGATTTAACGCATCCAACAACAATCACATGCACTCACTTCAATTTATTAATGAAAAAAACCCTATTTCTTGTTAATTAAAATATTATATTTTACCACTGAATTGTCTATATATGCATATTGATTGTTCTGCCTTTATATAAATGTAGAGTTCAATTTACACCTATAATTATGCAGGTTTAATTTTAATTTTTTTTTCTAAACTATTGCTATTTAGAGTTTATAAAACTCCAACACTAATTCAGTTTAATTCGGATAATTAGAGCGACAAAAATTTTTCAACAATAAATTTAATGTAATTGTATACACTATGACTAACTCAAACTAAAAATATCATTTAATGTAACCGCATACATCATGACTTAAACTCAAAATAATGAGAGCTACGGCTACCTGATAGTAACTTAATTCTATTAATTACTTTGCTTGCTTAATTTTAAGTACTTTAGTACCGTAAAGGGTTGGTTTAGCAAAAAAAAAATTATTTTATTAATCAGGATTTAATTCTTTTAAGAAAATATTTTAAAATTGCTTTGTTATGTGTTAAGAAGATATAGATCAGTTCTAGCCTCTTGGGGCTTAGGCTAAAACCTAAATGTTTGAACTGATTTACAAGTAGCTATGATGATTTGCTTTCCATTTTGGGACATCTAAAATTTAAATAAATAAAAAATTAGAGTCTCATTAACAAGTAGCTAAGCTAGCTATTACTATTACAAGATTCCTGAGTCAGTGTCTTGTTTTTGTCCCTTCTTTCATCATATTCTTTTAACAGCTATTGCATGATTATTGCAAATCCAATTTTTTTTTTCTTTTTTTTTTGTCTTGTACATTATAATGTACATTTCATATTAAAAAATTTACAATAATATTAGTAGTTATAATCAATGATTACTATAATTACGACAAGCTAAAACAATTACATATTATTAATATTACAAGCTATAATAATTAAAGCATATAAATATAACTATATAAAGCTATATATATATATATATATATATATATATATATATATATATATAATCCTAAGGTAGGCTTTGCCTCCCTTAGAATTTGAAAGATCCCAGAGCCTCAACCTAGACTAATTGATCTAGGCCTCGTCGACCAGTTCTTAATACATTAGTTTTCAAATAAAAAATTAATCCAATGACGAGTTATATATGTGGGTTGGTGAAGAAATTACTTTCTCGAGTTAGTCCTCAAAAGTTTGATGGTATCACAAATTAAACCTTATAGTTGTACTTGTTGCAATTACATCCATTGAGTTTCATCACATGCATGTCGTCATCGTCATTTTTAGCTTTTGCATGATTTGATGATAATGGGCTATAATGTTTTTGGTCTCTTAAGAAAAGGATTAAAGTTTAAATATTTATAGTTACATTTAAAATTCTAAATGAACTAATATCTTAATTTATTTGCCACATGAAAATGGATATTGATCAAAGATCTTAATGATTATTGCATAAGTCATATTGATGAGGTGAATTGTAAGATTAAATAAAAGATATGCAATTTGGGGAATTAAAACTCACTTATTAGTGAGAATCATTTGTCTTTTATAAAGCTTTTGGCCAATGCCTAAATGCAACGTACAATAACAAGAATGATAAGCAATGAAGAAATAGAAAAAAAAAATACATTGATGGTGAGGTCAATTGCCACTAATTCATACAGCGGCCCTCTGCTTTATTAAATTATTGATACTTTCGCTAAAGAGAGGTCCTTTGAAGAAGAAAAAATAAACTTTAGTTAGATGGTGTCACCTTATTTGGGTACCTACATATATGTATGTCCACACAGCTTGGGAATCTACACAAGTTTCTTTGGACTAATCATGCAGGCAAAAGTGATATTGCCAAATATATTCCACCACCATATCTTCCTCTATTTAGCACGATTAGTATTATTAAGTTTAATTTCTTAATTTCATCTTTTTTTTTTCAAAGAGAAGAGCAAAGAAAAACAAGACAAAGAAAAATAAAAGAAAAAAAGAAATCTTCCAAAGACATCATTGCCATATGATGCAATCCAACCTTTGAGTCTCTTTAATACAAGATCGAGTAGTATCTAAACTTAACAAGGTGGGTTTATTACTTTAAAGTCAATATTTGCTTTAAAGTTTCATTTTGTGAGATTTTGGGTATCTAAGCCTAAGGTTAACAAGAATGTTTTCCTTAAAGTCAATGTACTAAACCCAAGAAGAGAACTCTCCAGGAAGCAAGAGAAAAAAAAGTTTAAATTATATATGTAGAGAAATTAATTGCAATTAACTTGCTAGCTACATGTATATATATGTTATGTATAATCAAAGCTCACAAGCATACAGGTAAAGGACAAAAAGAACTGTCATTTTATAGTCTTTTATTATTTTTGCTTATATATTACAGTGCAGTAAAAGGTTCAAGGCCCCTTGTGTTGTTTCAGGGCGAGGGGCCAATCATGAAAATGTAGTCTTTCTCTGCAATTCTAAGGAACCCAATTAAGAAAAAGAGTAAATTCAGACTGACATGAGACCTATCTCAACTGGGTTTCTTGCTATTTTATAGAATGCATCGATTTTTTGGTGGCTAAATTTAACGAATTTTTCTAAGTTATGTACTTGAATTGGTGTCACAAAAAAAAATAATAATAATAATAACAATAGTAGTGATAAATTTTCGCTAATAGTACTCCCATATAAATGGCTCCTCTAGTCGAAAGCCAGTATCCGCTGCACAAAGCTGCCATGATGGAGAATAATGGAGAAAAGCATTTTTATGATCAACGCCATCAATGAATAGATCTGGCAGGTCAAACAATGTCTCATCCGAATCGGTAGTAGTAATGATGGTGGTGGAAGGAGAGCTTGTCGATTCTTGCGTACTATCCGCGACCAAACTGCTGTTTTCTGCTTGGCTCATCTCAGCCTCAGCTTCAGCTTCAGACTGTGCCGTAATTTCGAGGGTATTAGCAGCGGTAGCTGCCTTGGCAGCGGCAGCCTGAATGTCTTTAGGAGAGTTACTAGCCGGACGGGGAAGGTCGTGAGACAGATGAGGGAAATTGAGGTAAGCAGAGTTACCTTTGATGGCTAGAGCAGCTACATCATGAGCTCTAGCTGCCATTTCTGCTGTAGGATAAGTACCAAGCCATATTCTTGATTTCTTTCTTGGTTCTCGGATTTCAGATACCCATTTACCCCAACTTCGCATTCGTACTCCTCTATACGTTGGGTGTTTTCGATTCTCATTTTTTTCAGTGGTCTTCTGCTTCTTTTTACTACTCTCAATGTTATTGTTGCCACTTTCCAGTTCTTGAATATGAGCTTTTCTTGAACTTTTTTGAGCTGAAGTATTGTTTTCCTCGTTTTTTGAGCATGAAGAAGTGGTGGAGGTGGAGGTGGAAGTGGAAGAGGAAGTGGAGGATGAGGTTAAGAAGTTTTCTTGAGCATCAGTCTCAAGGGTGATGATATGTTTCTCCATCAGTGGAAGCCTAGCTGAGAAGCTAAAGAAATGTTGAGTGATTGGCACATAAAATAGAGAGGGGAGCAATAGTACCTTTAATGATTCTTTCATAAAATTTTAATTAAAGAAAAAGAAAAAGGAAAAGGGGAAAAAATAAAGAAAATAAAATTAAAGAAGGATCCATGACATAAAAGATTAATTTACAGTTCAGCTAAAAAAAAATTTAACCATATGGGACGTGAATATATATATAGCAATAATTCAATTTTTGTGTTCAGCTAATGATCAATGTTCTTGTAACATTCATTTTGCGAACTGTAACATTCATTTTGTGAACTTGTATCAACCTATTCTCTGGTCAATTTGTACCTCTTCATGTACAAATTATAACCAGTCATTTTCCATTTTAATGTCCATGCAGCTGCAGCTTTGGCCTCATATTCTAACGTTTCTTTCTTTTTCTTTTTTTTTTTAACTTGAGGAATGGTAGGCCATTGATTCCTCTCGTTTATGACCATGAATGCTTTGCTAGGACAACCTTTCTTGGGCCTCCTCCATGAATTGAACTTTCATTTTTATTATTAAGCCGAACACATAAAAATCTATATGTTTTGTTTGTTCATGTTGAATTTCTTTTATGTAGAACTAAATCAAGGCTCTCACAAAAATATAAGAGAATATTTAATTTATTTATTTTTGTTTTTGATGGCTGATTTTGTTTGTAAAAGGAAGAAGAAAATAAGAATATCAGGAAAATCATATTAAAGTATATATTTAGGCTCGTTGATACGTCCTCTTCAACTTGACCCAATAATGTCACAACGTTGTCTCAAAATTCAACGATGAATATATATAGATTTCTAATTTCTTCAAGTGATTGGGCACCACACATTGTACATTGTATAGTTGTAAATTAAAATAGCTGAATATATAAAGTAAAGTAGACACCAATTGAAATCTGGCCCATGCTTTCTGATTTGGAGAATATATATTGTATATGTACATAAGCAATAATAGAGCATCAAAATTAAGTAATTTCAAGTTAAGTCATAACAAGTGGGTTCTGTTAGAAAGGAGAAGAAGACAATTGTTGCAACGCACAAACACATGAATTAATAGTGACATAACACATTTTTTTCCGAAACATCTACATACAGTCACCAAATCACTAAATATTTTATCAACTGTGCATAAATCAATTAATTTGAGTATATATAATAATATAATTTCAATACTAATCACCATTAGCTGAAATTGTAACAGGAATAGGACTAATCAAGGCACAAGGATATACTTTCGATTAGGGCTGAGCAAAAAAACCCGAAAACCGAATCGAACCGACTGGTTCGGTCGATTATATTTAGGTTCGGTTCTATTTTGGTTTTGAAAAATAGATAATCGACCGGTTCGGTTTCGGTTTTGAAGTTAAAAAACTGAAAATAACCGAACCGACCGACACCTATAAATATTTATTATAAAAATATTTAATAAAATATATTAATTAGAAAAAAATATATATAAATATTAAAATTATAAATAAAAATATATTTTTTTAGTTATATAATTAAAAAATAAGCTTAAAAAAATTATAAAATATTAAATAAAAATAAAAATTTTATTTAAAAAA
>CATIWO010459729.1:0-12206 GCA_949673435.1 Macaranga tanarius
CTCATATCTTATCTCCTTCTGCCAGTTTCCTCTTTACAGATAACCACCTGTATAATTAACTAATTAATTAATTAATTAATTTAGGTCATAGGCTTATAAATTGGGTGGGCTTTCCAAAATATAATTTTGGGTACAAACACATATATTCCACATTATTATCAAAGTACAATAAATTAACTCACTGCATTACAAATGCTAATGCAGTAAATTAAAAATGTATTTTAATAGATTTTTTTAGAAAAATGTATTAAAAAAGGTGCTTGGTGGTTTCAATTTTTGTTTTTTAGTTTTTAGCTTATAATTTATTTTATGGCAAGTAAGTACCAAAAGTTTCACACAAATTTAGTAAAAATAAGAAATTAGCTAATATTATTGTTGACATCAGCGCATTGATTCAACATCAATTTCGTTCACTATCTCTTTTTTCTTATTATGGGGAAACAAAGAGACATGAGAGGAGTACTGAAAAAGTACAAGGATGGCTTAAAAAGTGCTTACTTGATATCACTCGAGAAATTATCTGATTAGAGACTAGGCAAAATTGATCCATCGCTTGGAACTAAATCCACCAATGGATAAGACAAATGTGTTCACATATGATGTCAGTAGGAATAGGCTCATATAACACGAGGTATCTCTATACCACCCCGGATGTTGAGTATTGCCGCCTTACTATGTGGTACAATGCTTATTTAGAATGTATATAACTGAGAACTAACCATTATATGCGAATGCAAACACAATATATCAACACAAACACATAATTACAATATAATATGCATGAATATGACATAAGATGATATGTAAAATATATAAATATGGCATTATTATAACATAGCAAGAGGAAATATATGTACATGGCAAAATATGATATGTAATATGACAAAAACAAAAAATACTATAGCAGGAATATAAAGCATGACATAATATTTACATATGGCATGTCATGGAAAAGGTAACATGGCATATCTATGCATAATCATGACATAAAAACTAAAAACATATCATGTCTAAGATGTAAAATATAGTAGATCATGTCATGAAAAGAACTTGAGATATGGTAAGTCATGACATGAATATAACACAAAACACAGTAACACATAACATGTAATAGTATATCATATCATATATGTAATATCCCAAACTAGCCTAAACATGACATAAATGCATGTACATATTATAAAAATGATGCAAGTGATCATGTAAGTAACATAACAATCATGCCTAAAACATATAGTTAAGAAATAATATACGTACAACATCAAATATAGAACGACATACATGGCTAGTTAAATACATGACACAATAAAATCACAGTGATATGTACAAGTGTAATAAAAATCATGACAAAATAATAAAAAAAAAAGATATGACTAATCTTTTTCATCAACACATTTCCTTTATTTGCCTTTATTGTAGGGGTCTTTAACCTTGTGATTAGACCTTTTAAAAAAGGTGTTTATTTGTAAAATAAAATAATGTTTTAAAATTCATAAGGTGAAGAATGTAAAACAAAACATTGAAAATGAAGAGATAAAACCAAATTTAAAAAGGTTAATACAAAAAAGATTGCTTTTAAAATGAAAGGAAAATTTAGTAGATTGAACATATAACTACCATCATATTATCATTGGAATGATTCTTTCAATCCACCACTTTTAGCACTAAAAGTATATTTCATAACCTTGATGGAATGATCATATTCAATAAGATATTGCTTCTTTATGTATTAAACTTGCTTAAGAAAATGGTTTTGAAAGGAAGAATAGCAAAAGAATTTGAAAAGAAGTTTATTTTACAAAGAAAATGCATCATTCAATTATCAAGGATCATACAGAAAATGCATTATTTAATTATTAAGGATCATTCATATAGATTACACATCAATATGATCATAAAAACAACATATAATATACATATATATATAGTATAGTACATAGTATATAGTATATAGCATATATTGTTAGCTTGAAATTAAAATGCGGTTAGTAATTAGCAATATAAATAAACATGTTATAGAATTGCATAAAAATATTAAAGAAATGAGCAAATGATGTTAGATGTTACCAAGTATAAATTAAAGCAAATGTTAGTAAAGTTAGCAAGAGTTAATAGGAGTTAGTAAAAGTTAGTAAGTGTTAGTATTGATAGTTTGAGAGATTGATCAAAATATTCAATATGCAAAAGATACAAATATGATTAACTGCAATGTATGATACATATAACAAATGATTTTGGGGTGCATGCAAGATACAAATGATACATGATGCAATTCGGGATATATATAAAATTATGCAAATCCAGGATACATGCAAGTATGCATATGATGCAAGCCGGGGTTCATATAATTGACTCTAATTAATCTAAAAATACTTCAAGCACATGATAGTGATATGCATCATTCACATGATATGAAATTAAGCAAGTGAATATGCAACTTATGATGCAAAAATGCAAGCAATCATTATAATTAAAGGAAAAAATACTAGGTTAGTAACAATCAAGCACACACAACACAATCAAGGTTAAAACTTTAAAACAAACTTTGAAACCAATGAATTTAAGCTATTGAGCTATTAAAATCAAAAACTAAACTTTAAATACATCAATAAGCAAGTGAAAAGCAAGATTAAAAAGCAAAAATGAATGTTTTTAAAGGAAAACAAAGGTTTTGGCCCAAAGTTTAATCATCCTAGGCTCTATAAGTCACTATTCATTAAAACCCTTGGTCTTAAGGTTATAGTAACCCTAAAAGCCATCCTTGAAGTCCTTTTATATAAAAAAATTAAAAAGAGGTGATTTTGCTCTGAACAACCGGTTTTACAAGATGGATGGCTAGCCCAGGTTGTTTCTTTGGCCATCCAAACAAGATGAATGACCGGCTAATAGGATGAACAACTGGCTGGTTATTCATCACTGGGCATCATTTTTGTACTTTTGATTTAAATTTTTGAGAAATCAAGGCTCCATACACAAGATCAAAGACCTCATAAGATAAGAAAAAGTATTTTTGAAAGTGATTAGCCTTAAAAATGGGTTAAAAACTCACCAAAAGTGAGAGATTGAGATTGAAATTGAAATAGATGTTTAGGCAATGGGTTTAGTTTGATTTGATTTTTGTTTTGATTGGTGTTTTTAGTGGATTTAGGTTCTGGAATAGATGGTTTGGTGATGAAATGAAAGAATTTTGATAGTATATTGAGAGTGAAAAGAGGTAAGAAATGAGTAGAGAATAGAGTCAAGTGTAAAGAATTGGTTTATTTTTTATATATGAAATGATTTTTTCTCTATACATCACTTGCACACACTCTCAAAAGGCCCCTCTTTTTGATACTTAAGACCAACTATTTTTAGACAAATCAAGGTTATGTCAATTATGTAATTAAATAATATAAACAAAGGGTGATTATGTAATAGAATATACTACTTTATTCCTAAGCTTAACACTTAGCATGGAATATTCCAAAATACAATATTTTTTATTTGGTGATCGATTTTGGGAAATGGGCCAAATTTTAAAATATATAAATGATGATATGGCAAGGTGTAGACTTTAGCAGTCGGACGTAAAAAATTTAACTTTTTACTAAATAGTACCCGCTAACGCGCTAGAATTTTAGAAGATAGTTTCATATTGTAATTTGGTCTCGGGAACTCGATTTTGACTTTAAAAAAAAAGTTATTTGACTTTTCATCCTAAATCTTCCTAAGGTTAAACTAAGGCACGAAACACACAAATTAGACTAAAAAACACAACAGAGAAGTCATAAAAAGCCCTTATGCAGGGTTCAACTTTATTAACACTGTAAACACTATAAGAGGAGAATTTTCCACTTATCCACCAATAAATACCTCTTTTACATCATCGTCAGGGTTTGGTAAAGGGTTTATAAGGTTTGGCAAAGGTTTGTTAGGTCTTAAAAAGGGTAAAATGGGTACTGTTAGGTAATCAGGTAAGGGTTTAGGGTTTTGAAAGATCTTGAAATACTTTGAAAGATAATTTCTCACTTCAATCTCTTGAAATGGTAATATATTTTTATGTTTCATAATCTATCTTTAGGGTTTTGAAAATGACCCCCAATAGTGTACTCCTTATTTTGGAGGAATCTGTGTGTTTTGTCAAAACATTAAAGGTAAATTGTGCATTAATGTCATAATTCTAACACATAAATTTTGACAAAGCATAAAACAAACATAAGGTTAAAGAAATCATACCTGATTTATTTTTTCTACTTGTGCTTGATTCCTATGAACTTTCACTTAAAAACACATGTTAGTATTGAAATAGAAATTAAAATTACAACTGATCATCTATTGAAATGGATGATGAAATTGGATTTTAAAATTGGGATGAATTGAAATTTTGAAACCAAACTGATTTACTTAAAATCCATTTGAAAAAGAGTTAAAAATTTTAATTTTTGAAAACTGATGAAAGGCTATCCTTAAGTGTTAACCCAATTACCGTAGGTTAAGAGGCTATCGTTTAAGTGTCATAAGGTGATGAAAGGTTATCCCAAAGTGTTAACCCAATCACTATGGGTTAAGAAGTTATCGTTTAAGTGTCATTAGGTGATGAGAGGCTATCCCTAAGTGTTAACCCAATCATCGTGGATGAAGAGACTATTGTTTAAGTGTCATTAGGTTCCTCAGAACCAAAATTGAGTTTGAAATAAGTCACTTGGACTTGGTTTGAAATTTATTTAAAATGAGTCATTTAGAATCAGATTGAAATTGAGTTGAAATAGATTTAAAATAAGTCGCTTGCAGTCTGATTGAAATTGACTTGGATTTGAAATTAATTTGAAATGAGTAACTTGGACTCAAATTGAAATCGAACTTGAAATTGATTGGGAGCTGAGTTTGAAATTGATTTAAATTTTGAATTTGAAATTGATTTGGAATTAACTTAAGATTGATTTGAATTTTAAAATTGAAATTAATTTAAAATTAAAATTAAAATTGAATTGATTTTGTGATGAAAATTTAATTGGGAATTTATTTTGATAAACGTTCCATTGGGGAGGATTTATTTTGAAAAATCACTTGGAATATTTTGACGTTTGAAAAATTCTAAGAAAATTTAGTTTTGAAAAAGCTTTATTTTGATGATATTTATACATGAATGTAATGCAAGAAGTGTTAATTCAGGTAAATATAATTGTTAATCACCTGTTGTTGATGAAAAAAAGAAGTTAGTTTACGTACCTCCATACTTAATTATAATTTTGGAAGCTATGGCTGCCATTGGTAAAGTCTTAGAATTTTGAGGACCTCTTTGGTAATTTGGCATTTTGTATATCTATATATCATTATTAATTCCTTATTCTTATTCAATTAATTCCTTATATATGAAAAATTTCTTTGAAACTCTAAATGGCTCAACAGAGTACTCCACTACCCTTTAGACGTGAGTATAGTGATCCTTGTAAGCGAAAGTGAAGAAGAATGTAATTACCAACAATCAAATTACTGTACAGAGAAACTCCACCAGTCCTCTATAATCTATACCGCATTTGCTTAGATCAAGTTAGTTTTCTTTCCAATTTTAAACTACCCATGCCCTTAGAATGATATGTCAAGCTAGGTTTAGCATCTAGGTTATGTTTAGGATGAATTTTAGTAATTTGGAATATTAGTTTTGATTTTGAATGATGAACAGCTAGCCAAAAAGATGAACAACCAGTTTAGGGTAAAGAACGGCCGGTTAAATGCGAAAGAACTGCCAACCAACAGAGAAGAATGGTCTAAATTGGATGTTCCTCTTCTTTTAGAAAAAATGGCCATTTCTAGGTATTTAGGTGTTTGATGATGAATTTTGGTCTTTTGGGTGTTTGTTGATGTTCAAGAAATGAATATTAGCCTGCTAAAAGGTAATGGAAACTTGGTTCAAGGGCATGCATGCTTGCATCTTAGGTTCTGGTTTTGACCAATTCCTTACCATACTTCCCCATGAGGGCCGCTAGATAGGTAATTTAGTGGGATTGAGAGGTTTATTAAAGTGGTGGTAGAATGCCACCCGTACTTTTCACTTCAAGTTTGGAGAGCTTATGTTGGACCCTATGGAATTCCACTTGATCACGAGGCTTCCATTTACTATATGCTATTTATATATGCCTCAACTTGATGGAGAAGCTAAGAGATAAACTAGCCAACTACTTGGTCATCCATTTTCTACCATTGATGGTAAGGGTGGCATTTGCATCCGCCATTTGAAGTTATATGTTGTGTGCTATAGTTAGGTTCTGGTAGATGTTGTAGAGGTTGACTAATTAACCCGATTCTTTCTACTTTTTTTGCTTACTTCTACCATCTTCTGCAACATTAAGAGCACTATTAATTTATACATTCTATCAACTCTGAGGGATCTTGATGTCATTAGGACCTATAGTTGGGGATGAGCTGTACTCGCACACTTATATAGTTGTATGGATAAGGTGTGTAGAGGTGGTGCTCATCTGAGTAGTTTCTGGAGAGCTTTGAAGGTATGTGATTTTATTTAGTTTCTTTGGTTGACTCACTAGGAATTATTCCTTTAGTTTGGCTTATTGGCTTTTTGTGTTTATTTTAGTAGATATGGGCATATAAGTATATTGTATTCCCTATCTCTCAGATGGATCATGACGAGGATGATGCCCTTAGTATTCCTTAAAGAGTTTGGTACTTGAATGCTTGTTCTGGGACCTCTAAGGAATTAGGGAGGCATCAGAACCACCTCAACAACTTGACATATTATCAATAATTATCTTTTACAAAGAAAAAAGAACACAAGTAACATTATTACCTTCTGTCAAAAAAAAAGAAGTAACATTATTACCTTTTTGGTTGCAACTGCGACTCGAGCCATTCAGGGTGAGCTTTGAGGACTACAACCTTATTAATACCTTGAGGATGAGGTGAGTATTATTTGAGGGTCCATTGTGACAAAGTTGGTATCTTGATGGGTGTGTATGGTAGTGGCGGTTAGGACCTCTTGGTCGTCGTATTTTAAACTTACCACCTCCTTCTATGGCTGCTTTAAAGGGTATATTTGCTAGAGATCTTGAATGTTTCCACATTAATTTTCCTTGTGATATGTTATTGGAAACTTTTGAGGAGGGAGCTTATGTCTGCTTTATTTGATTTTGGCCTTTTATGGTTGTACCTGATGACTTATACCCTAAAGTGTCCATAGCTAGTCCATATGTTTTTGTTTGGTTTTGTTTTATTTAGGATGCACCTGATGACTTATATATATTTTATTTTGTTTCCTTTATTTGTTTCTTGACTCTAACTTTTATTTATAATAAATAGTCTCGTAAGAGAGGTAAGTGTTAGTGTAGATGTGCCCTACGACTATTCATGTATGTAGATATTGTATATTTATCCCCATGGTAATAAAATATTCATTTAAATTAAAGTATTTGTTTATTTGAATATTTACCCTTAGTATAATGTTAGATAAGTTTATTATCAAGAGTTGATAATATGAGTGACAAACGTATTTAGTACATATACTATAAAAGTTTGTATTGGATTAATATATAGGTAGCATTAATCCCTAGACTATCACCTCTGTCTATTTTCCTTGATTGATATATGATATCGATAGTGGGAGGTAATGAGTCTCATACTACTTGATATGAGTTATCAGAATAGACATGTGGATACTCATGTGATGAGCGGATCGAATTGTGACGTAAGATTTATGATTGCATGGATATTCACTTAAGTTAACAATCACAATCTTAGACATAATGGTGCATATGGTCCTTTGACCTGAGGCGAGTCATCCACATATGGTTGTTTAGAGTTTGTTACCACTTACATACCTATACTAACCTTGTGTGGGTATATGGCATGTGGTGGCTCTAGTTGGTTATATGTAGGGATGAGTGATCGGCCAAGATGGAATTCATTACCTGGAGTGAACCGGGATAAGATCTTATGCTAGATAAGTTATTCTTGATGAATAAGAACCTGGCCTGGTCAAACTCGACTTACCCAAAAAGAGTTTCGGTGCTAGAAAAGAGTTTCTAGTTGTAGTCGTGTTTTATCAAGAATTGAACTTAAGATGAGATCATATGATTGAGGCAATTAGAGTTGGACTAAACCGTGACTCTAGTCAATATCGGAATCTTGTAATGAAAGGACATTTAGTGCACAGTAATTATGTTCTGTGAATCTATATATAGCATTCATTTATATTTGGGCAGTCGTGACATCTATGTTAGGGGTCACTCATGACTTAGGGAACTAAATGTGATTAATTAGGATTTTCACATTTAGTATGGAAAGATGTTTCCATAATATAAAGTGTTAATATTATTTCTTATTGCCATTTAGACTTGAATTTAGTAAGTCACACACACAAGGGTTGCACTTGTGAAGACTAATATTAATTTGATTATTAATTAAAGAGTTTAATTAATTAATTTAATTAATTGAATTGGATTTGGCATATACGAGGATCTAGCATATCTCAAAATCTAAATTCAAAGATTGGGGCTTAATTACAATTAAATAAATATTAATTTGGACTTAATTTGATATGTGATATTATGTTCAAGGACTAGATTAATATTTGCCTCTTAATATATTTTTATATGGGCCATGAGATGGACCTTGTATATTGACAATGATGGACTTATAATGGACTTATGCATGGGTTTTATTTAATGAGTTTAAAATAGCCTATGAAGTTGTCTTTTGCTATGGAGTGGGCTTTCTCTAAGTGTAGAGAAGTCCATATGCCCATAAACTTAGCCCATATCCATTAAGTGTTAATGATATCAAGGCTAAGGTTATCCATATAACCGAATACAACCCACTCACTAGCAAAGCAAAGTCATGCATATAGATAGAGTGTGAGATACTCAATCTATCAAATGTATGTAGCTTGAGCATTAAATTATTATGGCTTTGTTTAAGTTAGTGGAGAGTGTAGAGACAACACACTTATGCCATTTGCACATTAGAGAGCTATTTTGATATTCTTAAAAAAGAAAGAAAAAGGCTAGAGAATGTCTTCTTCCTTCTTCTTCTTCAAGTGTAGAGAATACCATTATACACAAGTGTTGTGTGCTTTCAAGTCTAGGCCATTGTTATACAAGGGTTGTACAAGTTCAAGTTCATCATCCATTAGAGGTTGCTTCCTTTATTCCATACATCCAAGCTTGGAGAAGTTCTTACAAGCACCTTGGTCTAAAGAGGAGAGGCTTGTGGCTAGAGCTTCACCATCCTTGGAGGTCTTCCTTGATCAATCTGTGTGTTTTAAGCTACAGGCTTCACATTTGGGGAGCTAGAAGTTTGTAGATCAACATCAACCAAAGCTCATCAAGTGTGCTACAACTTGGAGTTTTGTAAGTGTTACCAAACTCTTAGTTGATAGGTCTTTTGTTTTTGATAATATGACTTGGTTGTGTGTTGTATGAATATTACCTTTGATGCATGTTTAGGTATATAAGAGTGCATGTGATATGATCTATGGGCATGGATGTGTTTCATGTTTGATGCAAGTGTTGCATGCAATCAAAAATTTTAAAATTCCACATGTTTTGGTTGTTGCATGAACTTTATCTTTCAAGTGGTATCAGAGCCTATTATCACATAATTTACATGCTAAAGATTATGTTAATTGCAAGTGTTATGATTAAACATGTTGTTAGTTGCAGAGTTGTGACTAAAGATGCTTAAAATTGAATAAAAAAATTGTTATGCATTGTTCACGTACTGTTCACATAATACTATTCATGTGGTACTGTTCATGCATATTGTTCGCAAAAAACTTTTTTTTCTTATTTATTTGACTTTGTAAATACATGATAATATGCAAGAGTTGAATTTTATTAGATATTTGATTGTTATACATACAAGGAATGATCATGGACTTAGTTTACATCTTATGGTTTATAATAATAATCAATGTTATTATTATTATTTATGTAATTAAATGTTAATTATATAGTTTTAGGATATAAATTATTTATCTTGGTATACCAAGAATTGAATGTAAATCACAAAAGTTGTGCATCAAGATTGAAGAGTTCAATTGGAAGCCCATTCAACCTTAGAGGCTTGGAGACAAGGCCTATGATGATAATGACTAAGGAGGCTCATGGAATGATAACTTTTCTTGGGCTAGGCCCACTTGTAAATATTCTAAGTATTAGAATAGGATTAGGAAAGGCCCATGATCATTCCTTATTTATGCATCCATTTTGCATATTCAATGTATATATATGATATGTATATTGATGTATGCTATATATATGTATGTGATATGTATATAGATGGATATATATTACCATGCAATGTATGTTGTAAAATGGCTAATGTGCAAAGTGAGACCTTAATTTAGGTCTAGGCTTTCCATTGGAGCAATAACTTGCATAGTTTTAGGCTTATGTACATTGGCTATGGATATATAGTAGTGTACATAAGGCCTAAGAGATTCATGTAGTGCTATTGTGAAGCATGAGATGTTGTGGGTGTATGAATACACTATGGGCCAAGAATGGCAAATAGGCCTACCTGAGGTTTGTAGTGTTCAAATCCATACACTTCACTGATCCAATAGTTTAGACCTAACTAATGTTAAAGGCCAAGAATGGCAATATGTACCTGAGGCCCGTAATATTAGGAGTCGGATTAATGGGACCTCACATGAGATGTGATGGACAAGAGGTGTCCACTTAATGAGAACTAATATTCCAAGAATAGCAATGTGTACCTGAGGGATATTAGTGGCCCATTAAGAACTCCATTACCCACTAGAAATCCATCCAACAAGAGATTTTTCCATTTCCTACTTGGAAGTGTAGGATTCGCCAAGTTAGTGGGAGCCCATTATGATTAAAGACCAAATCTAATGGTGATTACAATGACTACAACTAATCAATCTTGTTACCTTTTGCAGAAATTGATAACATGAGACTTTCAAACCCACTATCAATCATACTCGACAATAATAAGCTCACGGGCCCAAACTTTATTGATTGGCTTAGGAACCTAAAAGTTATTTTAGCTTCTGAAAAAATACTCTATGTGATAGAGCAAACCCTACCCGAATTTGTTCTCGAAAATATTTCACAAGAAGAGCACGACACTCTTGCTAACTAGAAGGAGGATGATATGCAAGCACGTTGCATAATGTGGTCTTCCATTACCACCAAGTTATATCAGCAATATGAGAAGTACACAAGTGCAAGGAAAATCCTACTACACCTACAAGAATTGTTTGATGAGCATAGTAGGACCGCTAGGTATGAGATATCTAAGCTATTTTTCCATGCTAAGATAAGAGAGGGAGAGGATGTTGGAGCCCATGTGAACTCCATGATTAGATTAATTGAGGAGCTAGAGAGTCTAGACTTTAGAATGGACTTCTACCTCCAAGTGGATATGATCCTCCAATCCCTTCCAGAATCATTCGGGCAAACCATCACCAACTTCCACATGAACAAAATAGAGTGCACTCTTACGAAGCTATTGAATATGCTCGTGACGGCCCAAAAGGCTATCTAAGGGACTAAAAGGAAGGAGGTTATACTTATTGCCTCTTCTAGTAGGACTAAGAAAAAGGCCGATAAGAAAAACAAGGGGCAAGACAAGTGTTGCCAAGCCCACGGGAGGGATAGCCAAGCTCAAAAGGCAAGGCCAACGTGAGGGAGGACAAGGGCAAAAGAAAGTATTTCCACTGCCAAGGAGAGGGACATTGGAAGAGAAATTGTCCCAAGTACCTTGAGTTCTTCAAGACTAAGAGAAAAGGCAAGGATGGAGAAGGTAAGACTTTCTCTAGTTTATTTACTTCCATGGTTTTAAATAACGACCGTTATGTAATGCAACGACCATTATTTATGGGTTTTTGAGAGTGTCGTAACCGATTTCATTGATAAATAACGGTAAAAAAATTGAAGAATAATGGCCGTGACAACTGCGATATAAAGGTAAAGGCCTTATTGACTGATATTCACTGTGAAATAACGTGACAATTGCAATTATTATTTATTTGACTAATTTTTTCATATTTTTATTCAAATCATAAAAAAGATAAATAAATATGGTCAAATTTCTAACCCGAATACCCGATCTAAGTACATCAAAAAATTAACATAATAAAAAATAAAAACTGTTAAATGTTTATATATATACCATATTTAAATGTTGCTGAAAAAAAATTTGGACCACTAAAAATAGATCATGACTTCATTGTTAGATTAAAAAAT
>CATIWO010459740.1:0-19243 GCA_949673435.1 Macaranga tanarius
TCATTTGCTCTTCGGCAGCAACTGCAGAAGCTCTAGCGATACAGGCAGCGGTGAGATACGTGATCAGTAAGGGACTACAAGATGCAGTGATTGAATCTGATGCTCAATCAGTAGTGCATCAAATCAACGATATGTGCCTATTGCCTAATTGGGAATTTGCTGCTGTGATAGAAGAAATCCAGGAACAGGTAGCAGCAAACCAACACATCGGGTTAAACATAAAGTTCATACACAGACAAGCAAATGCAGTGGCCGACTGGTTATCGAAATCGAATAGTTTATTATCTCTCAGTGAAGTTGTTAGTAATAGGCATAAGCAACTATCTTGTTTACTCAGCAAGGATTTTTTGTATGCCAATATCTAAGTAACGCTATCTTTTGATTGACCAAAAAAAATTCACAATGTCCTAAGACCAATTATAACCTTTATGTACCATCAATATATAAATATTTGTCATGGTTTATGCTCATCCTTCTATTCCAAATTAACTATTATTGAAAGTTATAATCAATCATATCATGGAAAGGCCGATGTTGAATGTTGTTGGGCGAGTTGGCTAATTTAATATTAATTATAGATAGGATTAATTTTAATTTTTATCTTTAATCATGATCATAATTCCATTCCGCCTATTGATGAGTCATAAAATGATAAGACCGATGATGAGTAAAGAGTAAGTTGGTTGATTTAAATGTACTTATAAGATGCGGCTAATAACTAATATTATTATACAATTCAATAAGTAGTCATCAGTCGCCATACATATGGTTGCAAAAAATTCCAAGTCACAAAGAAAGTTAAAGTTCAAAGAAAATTATTCAAGCATCAAGGCCAGACAAATGGGTAATTAAATCAAGAAAACTTGTTAAAAAATTAAGGGCAAATAAATAATCGATTACATGAAGTTATAAAAATTTCTTTTAAAATTCCTTTAAGGCTTTAGAGGTATTCTTCTTCTCCAGGCGAGATATTTCAATTTTGTTATCTTCTTCAAGAGTCACCTCAAATCTAATCTCTTCTTTCAAATGTCATCAAACCTAGTGGATGTGAAGTTGGCCCAATTGACTATGACTATGGCTTGCTCAACATTTTGAATTACTTTTAGTTTAATTTTCTTTGCAATCAGTTTGGCCTTTATCTTTGATACCTCGAATCTAAAAATGCAATCTGGGGGGGCAGTTGTAATACTGGCTTGTTTCTTTTGTTGTATATCGACCATGATTTTGTTCACTGATTTGTCGAGTTTTTGTTTCCCCTTAGTATTAGCTTCCATGTCACCTAAGAAGTGGTCAGCATCTTGGAATTTTTTGGTTTAGGATGCCAACTTGCTCGATAGGTCATCAATTGAGGCCTTCTGACCGACTATAAAAAGGGTGATCTAGTATTATCACTCAAAAAAGAAAGTAAATGTGAAGCTCGTTTGTGAGATCCAACATGTCATCTATGAAGAAGAAGGAGCCAAAGACTATATATATCAATTTGTCAAGTTTTTCTTCTAATTTTTGCTCCCAAGCAAGCTTCATTCGATTCGGCTACGATCTTTTGATTAGGTGCCACATCAAGGCTGACAACATCATCAGACTCATCTTTGAAATAAGCCTCCTATTATTGAAGATCTGCCATCTCTTGAGGGGGGTTACAAAAATATTTTTCTCAAAATTATATCCAGAATTTCATGTACAAATCAGTCATAAGTGAAAATTTTATTAATTAAGCTAAGAAAGAGTAGACTTTTGACAATCTTTCAAACAGTATTGATTGGTTAAAGATAATATGGTTATGGAAAGGAACTTTTATTGAGTTAGTGCAATTTATGAATTTACATAACCAATATAGGAGGAAAGCAACATGTTCAGTTTGGTCTAGTTTTGGTTTTGGTTTCATAATCATGGTATTGAAAGAAGAACATGTAATTGGTTTGGCTGAACCTAAGGGGTCTTTGGATAAAGTGGGCATTAATTTTATTATCCATCCATCTTCTTCTCTGAAAAGGGGTCCTAGGGTGTAACTAATGGTAGGATGAGAAGATTTGACCATGATTTTATTGGCCCTCTCTAAGCAAGCTAATGGGCTAGTCTGCTTATTAATATTTGAAGCTTCTGATCTCTTTGACTTGTCCATAATGAGAACAAAATTTTGTATAAGAAGATGCAAGGTTTGAGAAAATTGAATCATGTGGAACAAGAAGTCTTGTTAGAGGCCCAAGATGGGTTTGTGTATTTGGGCCAATGGGTAAAGCCCAGTTGGTAGTTTGTTATTAGGGCTGTTATTGGATTATGTATACAAGCCCATTGCTTGTTATAGTTGAGGTAATAAATTAAGAGTCCGTTTGGTTGGTAAAAAATAAGGGTGGGAATCAAAATTGGAATAGATGATTTCCATTCCTAATGTTTGGTTGGCTAAAATTTGCCATGGGAATGAGAATTGATTCCACCATCAATAGGAATCATCATTCCCCTTATATTTTTAAGGAATGAATTTTGATTCCCTTGAAAATCAAGTCGAACTAATTATAAATTAGTCAAATATTTAAATGTTGACATATATTATTTAAAATTTATAAATAAAACATATAAATTAATAAAAATATTTATTTTAAAATATTATAATAATATTTTAGTAAATAAGGAATAATTTTCAAAATAATTTTATAATAGATAGTTATGATATTAATTTTAATATATAAAAATTAATTATAATATTATTTTTACATATAAAAATAATTATAAAATTATTTTAATTGATAAATGATATTAATTCTCATCCCCATTCTCATTCCGTAGTAAACCAAATACCTTTTTTAAATTTTCATTCTTTGCCATTCTCATTTCAATTCCGGAGCACTAACCAAATTGGTTAAGCCCTAAGAGTTTACTTTAGTTATTTAGTTTAGTTGTTTATTTGAATTCAAAGTCTTCATTGAGTTTGTCTATATATTTAGTTTTTATCAACATCCATTTACAAAACACAGCTATTTCTTTGCGAACTTTTTGCTATTTTGCTTTGTTCTTTATTTTAACCTGGTGATCAAACTTCCAATAAAGTAAATCTCCTATTAGATTTATTTTTAATAAATTAAACGAGATAAAACCCGTTTCCAGTTCTATTGCCACCATAAACTGGTAACAAATTACTTGTTCTTAATCCTGTGCTTTTGTTATTATTGTGACATAGTAAGTTACTATGTTTATGGTGGCAATAGAACTAAAGGTTTTTTGCCAAGTTAATTAGGCGAACAACCTGACAAACTCACAGCCCCCATTTTGATACTTGCTGTTTTCTTGGTTTGACACAAGTCAGAATATAGTGAATGACACAAGCATACAGATTTTCAATCCAGAAAGGCCGAAAGACAGGTTTGGATTTAAGAACCAAAAATTTACCATTATTACTTCTGCTACTCCAATAAATCTGTATCCAGTGGTGTTCAACACATACAATCTTTTACACGGGTGAAACGCCTTGGCATAAGCCAAAAATATTTCACATAAATAATATCAAGCCTGACACTATAGCTAATAGGAGATATCAAAACTGAGATTTACGGAGAACATGTGTGTAATGCTATAAAATAATGATTCATCCCATTAACACTGGGCCTATACATGATTGGAAAATGTTGCTTAAAATGCACTGAACTTCTCCCGAGCTATGCTCACTCCGCACAAGATCTACCAACAAAGGAAAGAATCGTGAAACATACCTTTTAAAGGAATCCCTATTCAGATCACTTAATATGCGCAAAGCTGATACAAGCAAAGTGGTTCTTGCTGCCAATTCCTCTTTTTTTGCTGAACCCAATGGAAGAATCCAGTGTACCGCCAGCTCGTTAGCAGATTTCTGTTGCATGGATTGAGACCCAGTGCAACTTAGATATATCTGCAATATTTTTTCACACACTACTACAAGTTGCAATTCTATGTTCAGCAACTCAGACATAGATGGATTATCCAGGAGCAAATTGTAAAGGAAGTTCAGGTAATTTTGGTACGACTCATTTTCAAAATGAACCATGGGAGGATCAGAGAGCTCCAGGATAGAGCAAGCTTTCTCCAATTTCTTCAGCAGGATTGTCTCTGAGTTCAGTTGGTGGGCATGGCATGCAATAGATGAAAATATATCAAGAAGAATTCCAATATTGGTTGCTGACAAAAATCCCAGGTTTGCTCTGCATAAATCTGTTACAACCTGATTTCAAAAGCACTAGTGTTAGAAAGATTCTATTAAAATCTTGATATCCAGGAAAAAAGCAACTAAAAGAGTTCATGCAAAGCCAGGGTTACTAGCAACATAAAGTTGAAGCAGTGGTGCTACAATACCAAAAATCTATGTTGAGAAGCTTGTTGGAAGCTTTTAAATTTCTCTTGCATTCTTCTTTTACTTGGTTATTTTTCGATTGTATATATCCACTTTATAGCGTAGCTGTAGTCCCAAAAAGGCTAAGAGGGGGAAAAATCTAGCAGTGAAATACTGTAAGAAAAAGCAGAGACTGCAGATGAGTAAATAAACTCATGAGCTACATAGAGTGCAACTTGCTAAAGGTTCACTTGAGCTCATCAGCGGACGAGCCAGCCTCAAGCTTCCTCTTAAAGCACATAAAATAATCGAGTAAAACTTGAGCCAAGGGAAGCTCATGGCAATCAGTTCACAAGCCAACTAATTAATAGTTTGATTTTCACCCTAAATTCATGTGTATTCCTCATAATATATGAAAATTTAGTTATATTCTAAATTATTTATTAGAAGCTTCAGTTCTTTATACTATTTTGTAGTCTATCCAGAAAAGTTGTGTATTCATCATAAATACTTGAAGTAGAGTGGACGAACATGATCTAATGCATACAATTACAAATGTTTTAAGAGAATCCAAAAGCAATCAGGATCAAAGTTTATCATCTTCCTTGCCAACAAAAAAAGATGATGTTTCTCAAAAGCCAATGTCCAGGAGTACAGTATTTTAGACGTCATCAGGCAGAATCTTCTGAAACCCTCTGATTACTGTAAGTCAATTATTTACTATATTGGGATTTTAACAATTTAATATAACTTTTTGCAACTCGAGTTTCAGACCAAATAATATGACTGCTGTTTTTACAGGTTATTTTGGGTTATTAAAATGGCAATTGCATAATACAGTTTTGTTGTTTTTAAGTTTGTACTGTTTTGCTGTTATTGAATGATGTTTTTGCTGATAATTTGTGGAAGTGAATGCAAATAATATGACTGTTGTTTTTACATGTGATCATCCGGATAGTTTATACTGTTTTTGTTGATAGTTTATATTGTTTTTGCTACTCTTTTTACATGTGATCAGATGCATAAAACTTAATGAATTAAGTGGGGGTGATTAAACATAAAAGTGTAAGCAATTCAATATATTTTAACCTTAGAACTTTCATTTAGTAAAAACAATGAAATGAAAAACATTTTAGTTTTTATTTCTTTATTTCCTGTTGCTGTTTGTAATATTTTATGGCTTTGGTAGGATTTTGAAAATGTTGTTGCAAGATTTCTAATGTTGTTTATTTGCATTTGTTCTTATTTTCAGGTTCAAGATGAGGATACAGGATTTTGATGTTGATATTTATTTCTTTTTATGCATTCAGATGTTGAATTATTGTGATTTCTAATGTATTGGATAATTGTGTATTGTTATGATTTTCTTTTTTGTTTTTCTACTATTATATTTGCTATTTGTACTTTAATTTGGGTGGTTATTATATTTATTACGTTTGCTTTTGTTGGATGTTGTAATATGCTAACGCATGTGCAATTTTCGAGCTCGAGCTCACAAGCGAGCTCTTTGGCGAGCTCTTTCGAGCTCGCTCCTGAGCTCTCTTTCGAGCTCTCTGCCGAGCTCTCTTCCGAGCTCTATATCGAGCTCACAATCAAGCTCTCTATCGAACTCATAATCGAGCTTTTAAACGAGCTATTAAACGAACGAGCTTGAGTATTTTACAAATGAGCAAAATCCGAGCCGAGTTCATGCAAGCTCGATCTATATAGTCACAAGCCGAGCTCGAGCTCAATTCCTGAACCCCAAGCTGAGCCCGAATACCTGACTATTCAGCTCGGCCCAGCTCGATTACATCCCTATTTGCAGCTCTAGAAAATACTACTGCTGCAGCTTGTAAGTTTAGCTTAAAATATAACAATGCTAGTCTTACATCCTTCAATAAATTTCAGGCAATGAAACAAACGGTCTCAACATTGTGCTACATGGCATGATATCACAACAAACCACTTCTTTTTCAATTAGTCAATATGTTCACCAATTTAGGACTCCAGGGAAAACTAAAAGCATAGGCAAGATAGAGTATAGGTAAAACTATTATCTATTTGTGTTTCTACAAATTCCTAAAAGCAAGAATTTGGCCTTCATGGTGAAGCCAGGATCTAAAATTAAAGGTGCAAACAATATCAAATGTAAACAAACAAAATCATTAGTATGAGCAAAATATTTCTAAACAAATTTAACACCTAAATGTAAATATCTACAGTAAAATATTATAAATTTTTAAACAAAATTCAACCATAGTAGATTTTGTAGCTCATGAATTCTCACAAGGATATATGGTTCTACACTGTTGTTATTTAACCATTTTAAAACATATGCATGTTCTTCCTAGATTTATATTCTCAACTTCAACAATCAAAAACTCTACCAGGGTAATAATTAAACAAAATCCACATATTTTGAGATTATAGCCTCAACTATAAACAAATAGAAATAAAGGTCCATACTTCAATTATAAGGTGCAATCTTAGCCATATCCATCCAGGCCTTTCAATCAGGATATTAAAAAGTTGCTAGGTCAACTCATAAATTAACAAAAGATGACATGCTTTTGAACATAAATTTAAGTGGCAAAACTTGCTCATAAGCCCTTTGAGATGATAAAAGGATTAATATATGTTCAAATGGATGTCTTGTAGATAAGAAAAAAGTATAAGATATACCCTGTGATTTCGCATCTTCACTTTGGGGTCTGTATTTTGTTGTTCTTTTATTTAAATTTAGGTGTCACTTTAACACCTGTGGTTTTCATTCACTATCAGCTAAGTACCATTTTTGTGCAGAAGGCATTAAAATAATGTTCATACAGTGCTCATTGCACAGAATAACATTTGGATATTATCCTTGTGGCACTACAAACATAGCCAATTATGCCTCATTTAGAGGCCAGATAGACACTTCTGTTTTTATTTTATTTTTATGAAGGAATATAATATAGTGCTTTCTACCTAGGAAATCAGAAGTCATGATAATGAAACATTTAGTCTCACAATAGATTATTTTTATCCTATGGCTAGTCTAGAAATATAATTTACTGCTAATAGGCAAAATGATACTTAACTAAGGACAAAGAAAAGAAGAAAAAAAGGAAAATGGAAAGGCTTGATTTTGAACACTTCATTTACTCACATGTATCGATATATATATGATCAATTTTCAAATCTGAACTCCTTTGTGTATGCATGCATGCATGTGTTGTGTGTGTGCGCGTGTGTGAGAAAGAGAGAGAGAGAACCTGTAAAATCAGTAGCTGAACGGCAATGTGACTCTTTACTCTTGAAACCACGTAAGCTGCAGTTTGGAGATCATCATCCCCAAGATCATCACTGGTAAAACCATGATCAGAAGTGTTATTGACGTCTACATATGATTCTGAGCTGTCGGGCATCTCAATATCATCCATGCTTCTAAGGACCTTCATAAAACCTGGCAATGTTGATGCAGCAGCTTCCTTCAGAGCGAGAAAGATCACTTTCCATTCATCCTCAGAAAGTCTACTGCCCAGTTCACCTGCTAAACGCAAAAAGGCAGCAACCCCAGTGCTAGCAGTCCCCTGAATAGGACTTCTAATGAATCCTGTCAGTACTGATACAACAGTTGGTAGTTGGGACCTCATCGTACTAAAAAAACTGACAAATAAATCTACTAGGCACTGGGTTGCCACAGCAGAGGTTTCAGAATCCCATCCACTTCCTTCCAGCTGTGGAGAGGCTGAAGTTGATGAATGCTGACCTTTAATAAGAACATCTTTCTTTTCACATACACTACTGAATATTGGTAAAATAACCGAATTGAAAATGTCATTCCAAAACGATCGTGAGAAAAGGTGACCATGATCATTGAGAATATTAAATAGCACTTCTAAAGCACTTTTCCGAATGGCTGATCTGGGATCAGATGTTAGCTGTGATAAACCTGAAATAATGGCAGTGAGAAAGTTAAATTTGCCCAACCTATTAGTCACAAACATGTGCTATCACTCATGCAACAAAAACCGATCAGCCTTTTTGTGCTCCACAGTTGCAACGAAAAAAAATCCTTGTAAGTAAAAAGGCACAAAACAAGCCTGCAAACAGTCTGACATAGGACAACTGGACAGACAAATCCCAATATTCGTATTAATGGGGGAAAGTATATATGTATAATATATATAAATTATAATAAAATTATTTTATATTGCAAATTCTATAACTTAGTTTTTATTTAGAAGAAATTCTTTTGTAATAGTAGTTGTAGTTTATCTAATCCTTTTTTTTTTATATTTTGAAGTTATTTTAAAAAAATTCTTTTCAAAGAAAAGTAGATATTATAAAAAATAATTATTAGAATATCATCTAATAAATTTATCTGTAGCATAAACAATTGAAACATAACTACTAAAATAGTGCAACTGACGTTAAAAAAATAAAAATATTAAGATTTTTGAAGTGTGTGAATATATATATACATAACCATTGCATAATTTTATAGATTTTTTATATATATATATAATCATAAGTTACATAAATTCATAATTTTATTTTAATTTAAACATTTAATAGTTTAATTTATAAGACACCAAGTAGTTTTGAGTCTGTCTAACTAATCTTTTACAGATTTAGCAATGGGAACAAATTCAAATTGTTAAGTAAAAGAAAACTTAGGTATTGGGGTGAACTTGAACTTTGGATGTGGGAGCAAATGAAAACAAATAATTATAAAACTTTATTTTGCTACATGTAAAGTTAAAGAGACCTTTGGGAACGGTGAGCAAAAGGGCCCAAATTGGCCCCCTGCTAAACCATCCCCGGCTGGACAGAAAGATAAATCTTCCTACTGACACTTACGTGTTAGGCAAAGATCAATTTATTGATGACTACCATAGATTACATAGAAAGAAGAAAGTGACTTTAAGATTTGGAAATACAATCACAGCTTATTAGGATGAAAGAAAAAACAGATTTGGACAGTTGGTTGGGTCCTACAAGTGGTACCGATAGATTGTATCAGCAGTGTAACGGCGGAAAACAGAAAAACAAGGCTTATAGGCCTTCCAAATTAAAAATCTTATATTTTTATTGTCAAAACCTATAAAATAATTAGTGAGATAGATAACCAGAGACTTATGATTTCCCTACTCATATCAGCAATAGTAATTCCAAACAAGAATTTATTGAACAACCTTTCTATGAAGCAAATTACCTGTGAGTAATGGAATCCAATAGGATGCATGATCATCTTTATCACTTAAGGATTGAACATCTGAAGAAACCTCATTTGTCAATGGAATAGATGAATCATCAATCGTGTTCTTTTCATTCCATACAAGTCCTCCATCTGCAAGTTTCACAGCACAAAACCGGAGAAATGCAATGGCATTGAGGCTTACATCACTATTAAATCTGCTGTTTGTGAAGGTCGTTAGGCATCTAACACAATCTGTAAACGTTGTTGTCTCTGTCTCAGTTATATAAGGAAAATACTCTCGCACTATTTTCTCCATAGTTTCAAATGCCAACAACACTATGTTCTTTCGCTCATCAGCTGCAGCAGCTGTAAAAACCTAGAGAAAGAACAGCATGGAGTCAATGGAAATGGGGAAAAAAAAAAAAAAATCACAGCATTATAAACCAAGACAATCCCTGCAAAAGACTAGCACATACACACAGTGATGCTACTCCATATATAATCAAAAGATTTGGTATCTCTAGTTATAAGGCAAGTCCATCCATCCTCAGTTGGACATACCATAGGAATAAGAGCATAACACGTTCTTGAACTTTGAATGTTCTCGAAGAACTGACAGTCCAATACCAGTTTAGTAACTATATATGTATAATCAGATATGACATACTGGCAACATAGAAAACCAACAGGCATACATGTCAATGCACTCTCTTTTCCTTAACCCCTAAGAGTATGGCAAGTTAAAATCCCTCACGAAACCATATTAAAAAAAAAAATTACTAGTAGACTAGGATCTGCAATAATACAGTAGCAAATTAAAGAAAATATTTTTTCTTATGTTTTTAAATGCATACGATTAACTTCCCAAATAAGAATTTCAATATCAATGACTCCCAAGTTCAAATGACGTATCCCACAAGAAATCAAAGAAAAAGAACATACCAAAAATACACTTTTCCACCCAGATTTCACGTTATTAACACGACTGAGGACCATCTGTGAAATGCAGCGAACAATTAATTCCCTAATTTCTGCAGAGCTGCTTTTCTGCATGACAATTGCAAATGGCCTCAGAAATTCATTCTGAAAGTTGTAATTTGCTAGTTCCTCACGCTCTAAGAATTTCATAGCAAGTTGCCGCAGAGAATCCATCACAAAAATTGCAACAGAGAGATTTTCTGACAATCCAACTGAGACAAAAAAATCTGACAGAACATTCCATATGCGGGACCACACCAATCTGATACGATTCATATTGTAATGCCTGTGGAGAAAACAGCTTAGAGATTAGTAGAAACAACCTCAGCCTATTCATTTCAGATATCTTGCATGACAGAGTTGGAGATTCTTTTTTTACAAATTTCAGAAATATATCCATCTTCAACTTTTCCCTTTAGAAATAAGAACGAAAAAGTGATACAAATCCTCATGAAATTCCTTAAACAAGTCATAAATTTGAGAAAAACAACTAGCCTTTTTGAAAATTAGAAGCCATTTCAAGGTTCTTTTAATTTAGTATCACATCCATATAGAATTTGTTAGTAGATATAAGAAATAATTAATAAACTTCTAATGTGGTGAAAGATCTTACGCAATTTCAACTATTTTTGTGAGGCTAAATACACGAGGGTCTGTTGGGGACTGCAACTCTGACATGGAAACTTTAGAGAGAGCTTTCACAAAAGCTACTATTGCTTCGCTGTTCAACCTCTGGCTATTAGCAAACACATGGTTCAACTCAAAATTCCCTATCTGATCGAGCAAATTCAAATTTGAAATAAAGTTATTGATTTGCTCCGGAGTCACTGGCCCTGGCAAATTCACTCCAACTGTTGTGCTGTCATATGAACCCCCTCTGACAACAGCCATTACAGCTGGATTCTGGAGAGTTCCTTTTCTCTTTAGAGATGGATAACCCATTGACTTCAACATTTTTTCATCTGCTTCATCATTAGATGAAGTCAAGAAAGATGCATCAGGAGGTGCACCCTCTCCCAGCAGCTGCAGATGCTCAATTCGAGAAAGACACATTAAGATATGCTCCCAAGCTTCCTGAAGATTATTACCATCTTCAATTGCAATCGATATAATTGCCTGCACCGAGTGAAATGTTTTGCATAAAGATGGTGTAAACATAACTAATATAACAGAGATACTAAATACCAAATGCATGGCACACGCTTTTCTCCATTTGTATAGGAGAATTCGCGATAAAAGAATCCGGACATGATTTTTATGTTATCTCCTTTCACTGATGATATGCTAACTAAATGGTTACCTTCACAGCATCAACATTCTTTTGCCTCATATCTGCAGCATTATGAAGATAAGTAAACTTTGCTATTGATGTTACAAAAGCATCTCTCTGGGTCTGCATTCCCATTACTGCAGTAACATGCACTGCATATCTAAAGCCCTGCAAGCACTGAGAAGTAGCAAGTTTGTCATCACTCTGGTCAAGGGTCATGCTAAACGCAGCCAACATGGGACCCCAGCAGACCTCGACCATGAACCTCAAAATTGCTGCATCTGCAACAACATGATACACAGATCTGCAACACCAGAATCAAATTATTATTTCATGTGCAAGAAACAAGTGCATTATTGAAGAAAGGATAAATGCTAGAAGAGAATTGTCCCCATCAGCATAAAGCTTAGATCAGTCATCCTCGAGCCATATTTTTTCAACTACAAGACAACTACAAGGTTAATACATTGAAAGAAACATACTTAAGAGACTCGGGAAAATTTTTACTACTTCAAATCAGTTATCTCAATCTGAGATTTGAAAAGAAAGGAATAAAAACCAAATATTCCATTCAAAAAAAAATAAACAGCCACACTCTATCGTATATCCTGATGGTCTCCTCTACAATTCCTCAACACTCAACTACCCACCGCCCTCCTCCCCAAAAGAAAAAGAAAAGAAATCCACCATCATTGTGCCTGGCCATTGCATACCCTGCACTACTGCCAACAAATTCTATTCTTCACCCGTGTAACTTACCATAGAAGGTGGATCATCCTAATAAATGAAAAACAAGTTGCATAACCATGAAACATGGTGCAAAATAGCTTACTCTGATTTTCCAGATGTTGCCTTGAACTGTTCTTGGATACGCCTTATTAGGAGTCCATTCGCACCTAGGGGCTTTTCTTCAGTCTGCTTCCCAGTGACTAAATTCAGTATACCATCCAAACCTAGTAGTTTATTTAAGCTGTTTGCCTGCTTGCTTTGAGGAGCAGAAGAATCAGCATTCATTAAAATTTCATTTTTCACAATATTATCATAGAGGGCACCCAGATATTCTTCAGGTAAATCCTTCCCATCATCTATTCCACGGTTGTTTCGCATGAAATCAGCCTTAGTCATCTGAATGGATCCAATGCAGAAAAATCAGAAAGATGCAAATGCATTTTCTATGCATATATAAATAATACAATCCTGATCAATCTATAAACTAGATGATGGATATGAAACTGTATTATATTTATATACAATTTTGTGCATCATTTCATTTTCTTTATATTTGATATAGGAACCTTTCATAAAACCACAAACTTATAGCAATAATTATGCCTAGATTTTGCAGCTAAATATTCCTCTGAGATTAAATATGATTTTGATTAAACCAATACAACAAGACAATTAAGATTGCATCCATGTAAGAATATTCAGCGATATTGAATAAAAAACCCATTATTAAAATAAAGACAAAAAAAAAAAGGTTAAATTTTTTCTGTAAAGAAACAATTATCAGAGATGGAAGATTTGTAAGCAAGAGAGGAGAAGGAAAAGCTCATTAAGCATGATTATGTTTGCCAATTAAAAATGGCAAGAGGTTCTGAAAGCAAACCTTATCTTTCACCATGTTGTTATGGGCATCTGTGTTGAGCAATATCACGGAGTAAGCTAGGACATAGGCTGTATCTGCACTGGTAAATGAACTTGGATTGCATTTACAATAGCGTTCCGCAAACTTCTCCATGATGCGGTCAATCTTCTGAGCTTCTCCAGGCAACCTGAAGCCCCGTAAGAAAAACCTTATTGCTTCACCAAAATCCATCGCCTTAAAATTGAATGAATCTACATAAGAATGCATAACTCTCAAAGAAAACTCATCTCTTTCACCCAAATAGTCACCAATCATGGTTTCATTTAGGCCAGTGGTGTTTTTCAGAAAGGCAGCAACTTCTTCTGGAGAACCACCAATTTTTTTGGTGCTTATCAAAAATTCAATGCCCTTGGAAGGTTTCCTATTAAACAGAGATACGCCTTTCTGCATTTAACCCAGTAAACTTGTCAATAAAAGAAGTATTCATTTCAAGTAAAAGTTAGAAAAACAAAAATTTGATGGCACAGGAGCTATACTAGCGATGGCACATATCATCATAATGCTCATAATAGTAACGTGACTAAAAATGGCTAACCATCTTACAAGTAGATAATACTCAACCTGGAGTTCAATTTTATAAGCTCGACGCTGCTCAAGGCTAGCAGCATCAGACATTTCAGAGTTCACTTCTGAATGTAAATCATAGTCAGGAGTATTAGCATCTTCTCCACTTGGGTTTGATTGATTCTCTGTTGAAGCATCAATCTCAGAGCTCTTAGGCACATAGGATTCTCCTACTTTCAACTGTTGATCCATCCAAGCACCCATTGATTTGATGATACCAACCAAACACTTTACAGATTCATGCCGAAAAGTAATATCCTGTGCAGAGGATAAAGTTGTGGTTGAACCAGGAGGAGGTCCTAGAGCAGTTTTAAGAAGGCCATTGACAATCCTGCAAGTATCTGATGGAATTATAAGGGTTTTAATACATTTTTTTAAACACGCTGCTTTAAAGATAAAATAATTAACACTAATAAATAAAGTGCATGTACACAAAATGTAAAATCCACCAAATTAGTGTGATTAGTGTAGAAGGGTGATTACAGTCCTTATATGGATAGGTGCCAAGTTTTTGATGGTCTCAAGCTCATGGTGTTGGAGAATATATCCCACATTGGAAAAGTATAAAGTGTTAAAGTAGCTTATAAGTGGTGTAGATTGGGTCTTAACACAAGCCAATTGGTTTTATGTTAGATAGGCTCAACCCATTTATAAGTCCACGTGTGTGTGCGTGGGCCAACATTCTCTGGGCCCGTGGACTTGTTTAACATGGTATCAGACGGTGATCCTGGGCTAGTGTTTAAGACCTGGAGTTGGGTGCGGCCTGTCCAGGCCCAGTTACATTTGAGGGGGAGTGTTGGAGAATATATCTCACATTGGAAAAGTATAAAGATTAGATCTTAACACAAGCCAATTGATTTTGTGTTAAATGGGCTCAACCCATTTATAAGTCCACGTGTGTGCGCGTGGGCCAACACTCTCCGGGCCCGTAGACTTGTTTAACAGATGGAGCTACATCTTCAATTACCCTCTACATCTCATCTGTAAAAATGTCTCATTAAAGATTATACATCATTACATCATCAGCCACAAGAGTGATTTTTCACGGAAGAGCTAGCCTCTACCCCATTAAGATTTATTATTTACTCCTATTTTGGCCTGAAAGTTTGTTCTGCATGGGATAAAACCAATGCAGCACTTAGGTTGTTTTCTTTCCTTTCTCCATTTCAAAGTAGGTCGCTATAACGTACAAGAATATTTCAGACATGTTTGTTTCAATTAAACAATTTAAGAACTCATGTGACACCCACATAAGTTTTTTTGCTTCGATGTCAAATAAATATATCTGACAAAAGTCAAGAAACTGCTCAGAGAATAAATAGATTTGACCAATGTCAAGAAACTACTGTATGTTTGAGTAGTTTCTTGACATTTGTCAGAACATTGGTGCACATCCTAGTTAAACTGTGCAAACCAAAAACCTAGAAAAAGTGCGAGTTATGTAACTTCCTGTAAGTGGACATGGGCACTACAAATGAGGCCTAAAATTTCTACATGGAAAACTGTAGTTTCCAGCCCCGCTTCAACTATAGATCACAAATTTCATGAGATCAAACTTTGTAGTTATCAGATCAGAACCAATCTGTATGGAATATTTACATTAAAATATAAGATCCTTTTATAACAAAGATTCATAATTGAAAAATTAACTACTATGAAGTTGAACAACAAGAAAAGATTAAAAAAAAAAAAAATCATACGAACATACCTTTCATATATGTTTGGAGCATCTAAATCACAGTCATAGTTCACAAAAACATCAATTATAATCTGTGAGTCCTGAGCGATCTTCTCCAAAAAATTCAGGACAATCATTTTTTGTAAGAAACTAGGCTGGTTCACATTCTCAAGCACCCTGAGGATAAGCATAGGAAAGAATATTCCAATCTCTGCCTTTAATCCTGATCTAAATTTTGACAACAGGATCATAAAGATAGAACACTGAAGCTGGAAAATAGCCATAACTGACAGTGCGCTGTTCTTTAACAATGACAAGCAAAGATATTGCTTAACAGCATTGAGAAACCTGTGCCACATTTTTAACAAAATATTACACCCTGCAGGCTTCACCAAAAATTTAACAGATATACAGAAAGTAATGGACAAAAAGAATTTAATAAAAAGTACAATCTCTCATGATGGCATAAGCAGTGCCAAAAAAAAAAAAAAAAAGCAAGATAGTGAAAATTAATTTTCTTACAGTTTTTCATCCTCTCTCTTTTTGGATAAACAATATAAAATCAGCTACTCCAAACTAAGAAACCTTTTGATTCTTAGTAGCAATTCCTTGGCAAAAGTAATTAAAATGGAAAGCACAAAACAATGAGCAAGACAAGATATACAGCTTAAAGTAGAAGATAAGGGTGGACAACAATGCATATCGCCAACCCGCTGAACAATAATTATTATTTCAATTGTATTATAAGGTGGCAAGAACCAACTCCTATTTACTGAAACAATAGCTTATAAGTCCACATCAGAACCTTCTCATCCTCTCACAAAAGCCCTCTCAAGAAAAAAAAAAAAAAACAGGGGTTTGCTGGGAAATTACTCTCAAAAATTTCAAATGCTAAAAGCCATTGTAACTGTCTTATATCTTTTCCTTCGAAAAGTATTTAGCAGCTCTCATTTCTAAGATTCTAGCATGATTCTATTTACATGATCACATTTCAGAACAGAATTTCCTTGACTTGCTTAGTTCTCTATTTTAATCCCATGTTTAAGCAAGCAGAATATTATGACTCTATTCCACCTACAGAAACAAAATAAGCCAGCTGAAATATATGAAATTGGACAAAAGTACATCTACAAGTGCAAGGACTGTGTCAATGCATAATATAAGAATAAAAATGCAAGCAATTACTGCAAAAATTGACATAATGCTAAAATTTCTGAAAACAACATGAAATATCGTAAAAACATAACAGCTTGAGTTAAATAATTGCCTCTCATTGTTGCGCCAAATCGGGCCTCCATTGTCCATGATGACCTTGAGCAACTCGAGAGACAATATTTTACCTCTGAGAAGAATATGATCATCAGGGTTCTCCTGAGAAGAGTATTTCATAGACAATTTGCAAAGGTTTCTAAAAAGGAGGAAACCATCCTCCCTAATTTTACTCTCCCAAGGAGGAGGAGCACCATGAGCTGAATCAGCAACATCACGAGCCTCTCCATTACCCAATTCACCTCTATCATTGCCATTTTCACCGTTATCATTGCCATTTTCAGTGGAAACATCAGGAGGATCGGGATGTGCAGCATGAGTATGGGCCTCAGTAGTAGCATTGTGCTGCAATAAATTAAATTTGAAATCTGGAACAGCCTCAGAAGCTCCCATAACCTCGTGAATAAAATTCTGAGAGAAATGTATGGAGCTTCCTTCATTCAAATTTTTATCAGTGAACTCAAGCAAGTCATTAACATTAACAGTTTTAACAGTAACATCCAAAGAGTCCTCTTCAACTCTAGCGAAAACAATAAGCACAATCTGAGCAAGAACAGATTTAGCACAGATCTGATTAGTGCCATTAAAGCCACCAAGATACACATTGTAACAAGTCCTAACAAGATTAACCAAACAATCCCCGCGGATCAAAACGCAGGGAGATCTAACGGCAGAGAGCAAAACCCTAAGCACAGCGAGCTCAATGGCTTCATCACCAATGCCGCCGGCCCTGAAAACAGCATCAATGAGCTTGAAAAGGAGGGAATTAGAAGAGGAATCAATCTGGCCGCGAAGAAGGCCTAAAGAGAAGAGCTTGAAAGCGCAATCGAGAGCAGGGTCGACGAGTTTAGGGTAAGAAGAATCGAGGGCGAGAATTAAGGGATTAAGGAGGAATTGGGAGTCGGAAGGGGAGAGGGCTAGAAGGAGAGAATCGGGATGGGAATCGGAATCGGAGAGAGATTGGAGTTTGTCGAGAGCAGATTTGCAGGTGGAGACAATGTGAGAGTGCTTGCGCCAGGCGGCATTTTTAACGATTTTGTCGAGGGAAGGACCCAGCACTTTGCCGCAGCGAGATGAACCACCCAGCGCTTGAGACGAAGCCATTAGCGTTGGTAGTAGCTATGCATCAGCAGCATAATTATCATATAATATTAATATGGATAGATCTATTTCTGCATCATCTGTAGATACATACATATGTTTTGGGTTCTTTTTTAATAAAATAATTAACTTTATTTTATTTTATATGACTTCCTCGTTAGTTTGATGCGTGCGCCAGCCAGAGGAGAGACAACATAACCACCGGGCTATTGTTTCATTTCGATTAGTCATTACCCATTACCCTTGTTGTTGTTGTTGTGAGTTTTTCACGTATAAACCACCCTAACATCCCGACATAAATATTATTAGGCTCTCCCATGAGCAATTTTTTGAAAGTACCGGGTGGTTATACACTTGTAATATTTTTTATATAATAGCATTTTAATACCCTATTTAATAATGTTATTAGAAATATATGATATAATGTTAAAATAATATAAATATTTAATAGTAAAATTATATATCATTCAACTAACTAAAACAAATTCACAAAAAATAAAAATAAGATATATTTTTAATTTTATTATAAATAAAAAAATAATTTTTAAAATATTTAAATAGTGTGGGCACCACGATTTAGCCGACCCGAAAAAAAATGCTCAATGATGAAAAATGGTAACTAAAGCCCAATTGTTGAGGAACTCGACTCTAAATACCTTTAAAATTTCTGATTAATTAAACCCTATTTAAAGAACGGTTCAGCCCAGAAAAGTCAGGTTCAGGTGGTCTGATGGGCCAAGCCCACCAAAGCAAGCCCTTTGAGCTTTGAAGGCCTAGAGGCGGCGCCTCTCCAGTCAAGAGGAGGCGCCTTTTCAATTAGAGAGGCGGCGCCTCTCCGAGTCTGTAACTGAAAAATAATTAAATTGTCTTAAATGGTAGAATGTGGGTTGCCCCACGTTCCACAGCCTCTCTCCTGCGTTAGTGGGAGAGAGATGAGGCATTTTAGGGTTTATTCAGCCCTATAAAAAGAAAAGAAAGACACAGAAACATGTTAACAACATTAAAAAACCAAAAAAAAAAAGAGAAAAAAAAAAGAGGGCTAACAAAAGGGGAAAAAGAGAACAGAAGCTGAGAAGGAAGATAGAGTCTGAGGTTCAGAGGCAAAGAAGCTTACACAAACACCACTTCTAAGGGCCAAATTAATTTCAAACTCGATTTATCAGTAAATTTTTATTTTCTTTTCTAGCTTTTACTTGAAATTTCATTCAATCTAATCCTTGTTTGCTTTAGAATTGTAGTGCATGTTTATCTAAATATCTGTTGAAGTTATA
>CATIWO010459818.1:0-10722 GCA_949673435.1 Macaranga tanarius
ACTCACAAACAAACATAAAGGCATTTGGAGGATAGAAAATATATAATAAAAACAATAAAAACATAAAATCACAACAAAAAATAAGACAACTTAAGTACTAAAATACTACTAAATAAGTATGCATTTTTGTGCCACATCAGGTAGTCTCATTCATAAAACTCAAGCCCAATAATGATGAACCATTACGGATTGGACTTTTGTCCTTCTACCATGGCTTAGATTGGGCTTTTGTCCTTCTACCATGGCTTAGATTAGGCTTTTGTCCTTCTACCATGGTTTAGATTGGGCTTTTGTCCTTCTACCATGGCCCGTTATATTGGACTTTAATTTTATGAAAGAGATATGCTACTTGTTTGTTCTGTCTCAAGAGCTTATGCATGAACGTCGGTTTTATTATCCCCTATTGATAATTAAAACTCAGACCAAAAATCCTAGGACAAGTGACTTGCCTTGAAAACGTGTGTGGGAGAAATAAGGTCGGAAGGTTATTTATTTGAGACCTTACATGTGATTGTTTATATGTTCATTTATTAATTGTGTTAAGCCCCTGCATATCATGCATACACGTCATGCATATTTCTAATCCCTTATTTTACAGAAATAGATCTTCTACCTTCTGTTTGGACACGCACCCGCAAAGGTTGACTGACTAAAGCTACACCAGTTAGAATCACTTCACAAACCGGGACCACACCAATGGCTGATAACCTTAACTTGGAAGAGTGGAAGAGACAGTTGAAAGAGGAGATTGCTAATGATGTCAAAAATATTATACGGGAAGCAATGGGGGAAATGCTTCAGACTAACAAAAGCAAATAGCCAATTGACTTGGATGAGGGTGAGACTACAAATGGAAGACCCAGGGATGGAGATGATGAGTTAGAAGCTGCACTGTCTGAGCCTCCTAAGCAAGGGTTTCCATCTGCTGGAGATCCTGAACAGCCAGAGTGGGCTAAGGAGATGGCAAAAATGAAGTCTCAAATGCAGCTCCTGATTAAAGAAAAGGGGTTAGATGCCTCAAGGGACTATAGTGATATGGATTTCGACAACGAAGATCCTCTGCCAAAGAAATTCAAGTTCCCTGACATGAAGAAGTACTCAAGTACTGAAGATCCCCATTTGCATCTGAGACAGTACATCACCTATATGAGGACAACTGGGCTAACCACCCCCCAGATTGTGAAGCAGTTCTCGATGTCTCTGGAGGGGGCGCCGATCTGTTGGTACTACTCTTTGGATCCACATATGCAAGCAGACTGCAAAGAACTATGTGCCGCATTCATGAAGTAGTACGGTTTGAACTCTCATATGGAGGTATCGTTGAGGGATCTGCAAAACACTAAGTACAAATTCAATGAATCCTTTTCTGATTATCTGACTAGATGGAGGGGTAAGTTGGCACAGATGAGACATCGACCGGTTGAAGTGGACTAATTGATGATTGCTATTAAAGGATCTTCCCTGCCATTAGCCAGAAAGTTGAAAGACCTGAAGATCAGGAATTTCGAAGAACTCTACAGGTTCAGGGTTCAGAAAGAGGTAGACGTGGCTCAGGAAAAGAAGTTTTTCGGAGGAAGGATTGGGGGCAAAGAGGGACCGAGCAGTAACGTCCAAATTAATGCTATTGGACAACCCCGGAGGTTCTCTAACCTGGGAAGACCCCTCTTAAAAGTCCTTGAAAAACTCATCGAAAGCAAACTCCTTCAACCTTTACCACCAAAGACCCCACTTCTCAAAGCCAACCCAAAACTCTACTGTAAATACCACCAGGTCATCGGTCACAACACCGACTAAAAAACCCGCCTTAAACATAAAATCCAAGACCTCATTGATTTCAGAAAGATAGTTGACCCAAAAACCAAAAAGCCAAACACTCAAATAAACCCCTTACCAAATTATCGAAACACACCACCTCCAAACCAGCGAGTCCTGATGATTGGCACTGGCCTGACCGAAGAACAAGTGCTAAACTCCTTTGTCGACCTTGAGCCTACCTGACTCACCCAACCTGAAACCACCCATGAGAGGGGTTTGTCTATAAACATGATGGATATCTGGTCCTCTGATGATGATGAAGCCAAAGAAGGGATTGATGTGTAGGAAGCCGAGAGACAGTGGGAGGTTGAACAGGTAGCATCAACCGAGCAAAAGAAGGGAAAGAAAAAGGAGCAATCGATTAAGAAAGATGAACCCAAAGCTAAGCCTGAAATTGGGAAGAAAGAAGATACGAAGAAAGAACTGCCTGAGAAAGCGGTGTCCAACATCTGGGAACTTTTAATGCAATCTAAGATTCACAGGGATGCTATGGTCCATGTTCTACATGAGAGGAAAGTTACTGCCAGTACTACTTCTGAACAGCTGGTTGGGTCCCTGATACAAAAGCCTGAGGGAGCAATCATCTTCACTGATGAGGATCTACCACTAGAATGGAAAGATCATTATCGGGCACTGTTCATCAAGGCCGAGATAAGGGAGAAGATGACATGATGTGTGATGGTTGACAATGGGTTGGCCATAAATGTTTGTCCATTGAAGATATTGCCAAGGTTGGGTTTGACTGCTGTTGATTTACAGCCTACTGACGTGGTGATCAAAGCGTATGATGACACCAAAAGATCAGTAGAAGGTACATTCAGAGCTTTAGTCAAGATTGGGCCCATTAAAGCTTGGGTCGTTCTCCACGTGATCGATATCCCGGTCACTTTTGATGTGCTATTGGGAAGGCCCTGGTTCCATCCCCTGGGAGGAGTTCCTTCCACCCTCCATCAGAAGATCAAGTTCCCACGTGAGGGGAAAGTGGTCACTATCACGGCTGAAACTGAGACAGTCATCGCAACCTTGAAACTAGCGCCTAAGGAAATTCCTTTGAATTCGGGGTTTGAGGTCTGTATGATTTACGAAGACTCAATGGAAGAGAAGGTGTTGAATATGATGAAAGGGATGAACTTCCTGCCTGGGCTGGGATTGGGAATGAATCAGACTGGGCCATCAGAATTTGTGAAAGCTAAGTTACAGATCCTGAGGCATGGACTCGGTTATCACGGAGAGAAAGATGGGTCTGACAGTGAAGGGAAGTGGACTCTCTGGGAAAAATTTGTACGGGAAGGGAATTACAGTCCCTAATAATGTGAGCCTGAGCCCTTGCTCCTGAATGGAAGGAAGGTCCCTAGGTTTGAGATTTTTGTGGACTATCTGGATAAGAAGGACATAAATGAACCAGTGCTGGAAGAATTGATAGTGGATGAAGACGTTGTTGCTGTTGCCGCGGAACTCACTGGGGGTGAGAAAGATGTTGTTGCTGAAAAGGACCCCAAAGGAAAGGAAATCGCTACAGAGGGTGTTGAGGCTGCTGCAGGGGATGCAGATCAAAGCGAGGATGCTGCTGTGGACTTGGAGACCTTCATCCAGAACTCCTTTATTGACACCTTTTATGATGATTTTGATATTTCTCTTGCTGAACTCTTTGAAGCTGATGATTTGTTCTCTTCTAAGGTTAATACAATGAAATCTGACTTTGCTTACTTGTGTGATGTCTTACCAAATGATTATTCTTATTGTGATGATCATTTCATGCATATATTTGACATTAATTTTGTGCAAAACCGAATCATTTAACTTAGGCACAATTGAAAATCCTAAAAATATATTAATTGCTTCTAATATTACCCATGATGAGAGTAAAAAAATTAAATAAATTTTAATAAAAAGGCAGAAAGTATTTATTTGGGGCTATGAGGATATGCCAGGGATAGATCGTGAGATTGTGGAATATGAGATCCCGACATACCCTCACATCACACCAGTCAAACAGAAAAGGAGATCAAGACCAGAGTGGGCACTTCCTATTAAGGAAGAAGTTGAAAAGCAGTGGAAGGTAGGATTCCTTGAAGTTGTTGGTGACACGAAATGGCTCACTAATATTGTGCCGGTACCGAAGAAAGATAGGAAAGTAAGGATGTGTGTTGATTACCGGGACTTAAATAAGGTTTGCCCGAAAGATGACTTTCCTCATCCCCACATTGACACACTAATAGATAATGCAGCTTCGAGCATGATGTATTCCTTCATGGACGGATTCTTCGGGTATAATCCGATCAAGATGGCTAAGGCAGACAAATTGAAGACCTCATTCATCACAGAATGGGGGACTTATTACTATCTCGTGATGCCGTTTGGGCTTAAAAATGCTGGGGCAACATACCAACGGATGGCCACAATGCTGCTACATGACATGATCCACAAGGAGATTGAAGTATACGTGGATGATATGATGGTTAAGTCTCCAACCAGAGGGGCATTTTGAAGCTCTAGACAAGTTCCTGAGCATGGCCGAAAGGTACAATTTGAGGCTAAATCCGAAAAAGTGTGTTTGGGGTTGCTTCAGGGAAACTTTTAGGTCACATAGTCAGCAGAAGAGGAATAGAAGACGATCCAGATAAAATAAGATCCATCACCGAGATGCCAGCTCCCAGAATAAAGAAGGATGTGAGGGGATTTACAGGGCGTCTACAGTACATTAGCCGGTTCATAGCTAGGTTGACAACCATATGTGATCCGATATTCAAACTGCTCTAGAAGAATCAACCAGTAATTTGGAATGACAAATGCCAGCAAGCCTTCGAGACCATCAAGAGATATTTAACAAAACCATATGTGTTACAACCACCAAGGCTAAGAAAGCTGCTAATATTGTACCTAGCCATCGAAAGGGAAGCCGTGGGGGCAATGCTGGCACGGGAGGATGAGAATGGAGTGAAACATGCTGTGTACTATTTAAGTAAGAAGTTTCTATCTTACGAGGTTAATTACAATCTGGTAGAAAAGACGTGCCTGTCAGTCATGTGGGCAACTAAGAAGCTTCGACATTATTTCCAGTCCCATGGCATTCAAGCAGTGTCAAAGCATGATCCTCTAAAATACCTCCAACAAACCCCTTCCCTCACGTGAAAATTAGCTCGGTGGTTGGTGTTGCTTACGGAGTTTGACATTGAGTATCTGTTTACGAAAGTGATCAAGGGTAGGGCGGTCGCTGACTTCTTGGCACAAAACCCTATAGAGGATAATCAAGAATGGAAGCTGGAATTTCCTGATGAGCATCTGGGAGCCATTGAAGTGTAGGGATGGCATATGTACTTTGACGGAGCAGTTAATAACAAAGAGGCCGGCGTTGGGGTAATCCTGATCACTCTTGAAGGTGAAATGATTCCCATGATGAAAAGGCTAGAGTTCGAAGTAACTAATAATCAGGAAGAATATGAGGCATGCATATTTGGGTTAGAGGCCTTACGAAGCGTGGGGGCAGAAGAGATAACAGTTTACGGGGACTCAATGTTAGTAGTGAAACAAGCCTCTAAGGAATGGGAAGTCAAAGAAGATAAATTAAGACTTTATGTGCATTATTTGGCCACTATTACTCTTTTGTTCAGCATTTGCCCCGAGATGAAAATCAAGCTGTTGATGCTTTGGCTACATTAGCCTCAATGTGGGAAGGTAGTGCACAGTCCCCGATTAAACCCCTGATTTTAGTAAAGTCTAAGACGCCGTGCTATGAGGAGGTGAGAGAAATGATGATGGGTCCGCAAGAGAAGTCGTGGTTTTATGACTTACAAAGGTACCTTGAAACCGGCTAGTTTCCCGAGAATGCAGATAAGAGGGAGAAGATATCCTTGAAGATGCTATATAGGCAGTTTATCAGTCACAATGATATGTTGTACAAGAAAATGTCGGTCGGGGTGCACTTGCGGTGTGTGGGTAAGGAAGAGGCTCAGAGAATTATAAAAATAGTGCATGCAGGTGTTTATGGGCCCCACATAAACGGAACAGTTTTGGCTAAAAAGATAACTCGACAAGGATACTTTTGGTTGACCATGGAATCTGATTGTGTAAAGTTTGTGAAGAAGTGCCATGATTGTCAAGCTTATGGGGATGTTAATCATCTACCCTCGATGGAGCTTTAGGGGTTAACATCTCCATAGCCTTTCGTAGCTTGGGGGATTGACATAATAGGCGAAATAAGGCCGACCGCATCAAACAGGCATCGATACATTGTGGTGGCAGTGGATTACTTCTCCAAGTGGATTGAGGCTGAGTCGTACACTTTAGTCGGATCAAAGCAGATGACGAGGTTTATAGAAAGGAATATAATCTACAGATATGGGTTGCCACACCATGTTGTATCCGATAACGGGGTTCAGTTCCAATCAGAGGCCGCTGCATTGCTTCAGTATTACAAAATAGAGCACCACCGGTCATCCCCTTATCGTCCCCAAGCTAATGGTACAGTTGAGGCTGCGAATAAAAATATCAAAAGGATCCTGGTTAAAATAATAGAGAGTTACAGGGACTGGTCTGAGTATTTACAGTTTGCATTATGGGGGTATCGGACAACCGCAAGAACGTCCACTGGGGTTACACCTTATTCATTGGTGTATGGATGTGAGGCGGTGTTGCCAGTGGAAGTAGAAATCCGATCTTTGAGGGTTTTGCTAGAAACCAAAATACCCCGAGTATCAGTGGGTGGAAAGCAGGCTAGCACAGCTCGTATTGTTAGATGAGAAGAGATCAAAGGCCATGTATCACATGCAGATGTATCAGAAGAGAATCGCCAAGGCTTACAATAAGAAAATCAAGCTGGAAAAAATAAAGGAAGGTGATCTGGTGCTGAAACACATGAAGCCACTTCTTACTGATCCAAGAGGGAAATTCAAGCCGAATTGGGAAGGACCTTACCTTGTGAAGAAAATATTCTCAAAAGGTGCAGCCATTTTGTCTGATCTGGAAGGAAATAAGTTTAGGAGTCCTATCAACCTGGACAAGCTCAAGAAATATTTTCTGTAAAAAAAAAACCCCTGCTAGGTTGAAAACCCCACAAAGGGGCAGCCTAGGCAAAAGTTAAGGGTCAATAAAAGGAGAGAGAGAGAATAAAATGGTTGGCCAAAAAACTTGCAAGGGCAAGCCGCCCAACGACATAGAAATATCAAAAGCAATTTGTATGTACAATGGTGCTTAATTTAAATTAAAAGGATTGCCTTTATTTTTGTTAGATGTTGCATTAAATGCTTACTATGGTAAATTTAACTAGAAAGAAAAGGCATTACATAAGGCAAGCTAAGCCTAATTAAGTTGCTAAAACCAAAGAGGACAATGAGTCTAAGCTCTTTGTTTTTCATTCTTTCTCATTTCTTGCATGCTAATCCTATATAGATCCCTTGTCTTCTGACTCTTGATAAACTTATCTTGCTCTATTTGCTGTAATTGAATCCAAGCCTTATAGTGGTCGTCGGTGGTAATGTCGCCATCCAGAGAAATGCCTCGCCTAATGGTACGACATGGCCAGATCACCGACAGGTTCTCCACAAAGTTCTGGGTCAGGAGGCCGGGTTGGAATCCATGAGACGGCTCCACGATCAACTGTTTCTCTCCATATTGGTGGTAAAGACGGATCGGGTAGTAGAATGAGCAGAAGTTGAGTCCAGTGAGAGGGACGTAATGGGTGTATGTCCTCGTGGTCACGTGCTGAATGTTCCACCATGGGCACATCCATTGAACTCCGACATCTGAAAAATTGGCCAATCATTCGCTCAGATCTGATGGAAGTGGTCGCAGTGGACGAGTCTGTACTTGCTTTGGTTTGTACTTCATAATGTTCTGTGGGGGTGCCAACAGTTTCAATTTCTCCTGGATCCAAATCTGAAAAGGGAGGATATATATATATATATATAAATTTAAAAAAAAGGAAGAAATAATGATAATTACTTTCAATAACATGAGGCTCCCAGCAAAGCGATGAGTCACAGGCAGGTTGTCCAAGCCAATCAGTGTTTCAGCAAGAATAACAGGCATGGGGTTGGGTCCGGACTCAACTTGATCGAGAATCTGCAAGATCTTGAGATCACAGTCGCTCGATAGTGAAACCAACAAGAATTGAGCGTACAAGCAGAAAGTAAGCATCCAAGGCCAATACACTTCTTTTTTCTCAACAGCCACGACCACCTTCAGGAAGGATTCAAAGATCACCCCATTCCCATAAATGTAAGCAAGAGATGATGAATGAGCAATGTTGAATAGACGGTCCATCTGATGTTGGGTGGCTCTATCGTCTGGCCTGTTAGCCGTTAGTACAGTGATTTGTCAGGAAGAATCATTTGAGTAACCTAGAATTGCCCCTAACTCTTCAGGAAGGGAGCAGATCTCGAAGCTATTGAACCTGAAGACATAGGTTTGCGGATCCCAAAATTGAGCAACACTGTGTAAGAATGGGTAATTAATCTTGCAGAGGTGGAGAGATCTGAAGACAAAAAGATGAAAAGGATCTAGTCTTTGCCAATCTTCTCCGCCCAAACGCTATAAGATGGGTCGGATCAGTTTCAGATGGTGTTCTGTCATGATTTGAGAGGTTTTTGGAAGTTTTAGAGGAGGAGGTTGACTGTCATGAGGTTAAATGAGTATAGGATGTATTTATAGACTTCAGAGGAGGGGCAAAATCAGAAAAATACAGTCCCGGTGCAGCGGAGGCGCCGCCACACCGAACAGGCGCCGCCCCAGAAAGCAGAGGCGCACGTCTCTGAGCTAAGGGTGCCCGCCCCCACGTCAGAGGCTCCCGCCTCCATTGCTCAAAGGCGGCGCCTCCGAGATTAAAGGGGGCACCTCAAAGCCGAAAGGCGGCGTCTTTAATCCGACAGGCGGTGCCTCTCCAAAAAAAAATAGAGAGAGCGAGAGGGAGGAAGTTCGGGGAGAATTGGCGCAGGGGTTGGACAGCTATGATCACACAACGGTTGTAATGCAGTGTAATAAAAAGAAATATAACTACTAGGATGAAACATTTGTAAAGTGGAAGAATAAGAAGAAACACAATCATTGAAATAAAATGTGCTGATACATATAATCTGAATAGTTTGCGTACAAAGTCTATATCTCAAAATGTAAAATACATAGCCTATATATACCCTAGCTAACTCCAAGTCTGCAACCTAATCCTCCTCAAACTCGATCTCCTCATCATCCCGGCCCTCATCACCATCATCACTAGCAGCATCATCTGCATCGTTATGAATCCCATCACCTACTCCGTCCCCAGGAACACCAGTAGCAGGGGAACTCTATCATCTCCACCGACGGAGCTAAAATCATCCTCGTCTCCACTTACCATCTGAAGATCGCCAAGCTGCTATCGGAGAGACCTATTCTAGGCCTCCAACCCCGCATGCTGGGCCTCTATGCCTGCGCAATGTACCTGTCAAAGGAAAGGGGGGAAAACATGTAAGTGAAATCATATCAACATGCATACATGTAGAGTAGGGATAATAGCTTACCCTCCACTCATCCGTAACCTGGAGCACAAAGTCTCGCTGGGCCTCGAATAGGCCGAATATGCGCTCACTCTGCTCTTTAAAAATCTGCAGGTATAAATAAACAAATCATGTCAGCACTAACACCTTTATGCAGCCAGCAAATCAGAGGCCAAAAGCACTAATGATACTCACATGGGTAGCGTTAGGTGGCATAGGTGAGGGAATGCTACTAGAATCCAGAGTCAGTGTAGCCCGAGATACCTTGCCAGATTCCCCCCAATATCTGACGACAGGATCCGGAAGGTAGGGGAAGACACCAGGTGTACATGAAGGGTCAGCGTCGTGGGTCCTCTGTGGAGGAGTGCGTGAGGTACTGGGACCGGCATCCGAGGTCCTCCGAAGTGGAGGGTGAGAAGATACGGGCCTAGCATCGGCAATGGGGGAGTGAAACTAAGTCCGCTGTGTGGGACGCTAACCAGGAGGTGGGGATCTGATCTGGGGGCTAGTACCCCTAGGGCGAAGCTGCAACAAGAAAGAAAGTTAGAAGGTTGTCGAACTATGATCGAGTCATATGATCAAACAGGCATCTAAGTCATACCTGGGTGACAAGATCAGGAATGGAGAGGGCAGGCAGCAACTGTCCTTGAATAAAAGCTCTATAGACATTGGGCTGTCGAGCAGCGACTCGACGTTCAACAGGGGTCCCTCTCATAGCCCGCGCCAGGTTGTCACCCGTCAGTAAGTGCGCCCAGAATATGGCGGGAGGAGCCGCAAGGGCCCGCCTCCAACCAAGACCCATATCCTACTCATATACCCGCTCTCCAAGGAAGTACACCCTTTGGAAGGGACTCACAAAAAGGATTATCCTGTCGGCAGATGGTCCGGATCGAACCATGGCGTCAGACCAGCCCGACACATGCCCCCAGAGTGCCCTCGGGACCTGATCAAAAGCAAGAATGTGCAAGGTAAGTTGAAATCCTACATGTATTATTAAAATACTAACCTACGCTATTTTTCTTGCATATTTACCTCGTCCCAAGGTAGACTACTGATGTGTACTAATCCGTAAGTGTACAGAATCGTATCAAGTAGTAATTAAAGATATCATCCCTCAGAGATTTATGGTTGAACAGTGTAATACTAGCTATGCTTATTTGTTTAGACAACAAAATAGAGTTTATAATTTCAAAGAAATAAAACTAAACTAAAGAAAATAAACACACAGTTTAATGCAATTTTAAAAGCCTAGAGTTCCTTATTCTCAATTGACCATTTTAAAGGATTGATTACACAACTAGGTCCACACTAGTTCTACTTCATTTTGAAGGGATCTTAATAATTATAGATTTTCCTCTCAGATAAACTTATAATTAAATCAGAAGTAATCAACACTAAGTTTGACGGCTCTCACCAACCTAATGTCTTTTAAAAC
>CATIWO010459819.1:0-15267 GCA_949673435.1 Macaranga tanarius
TTTATTTTCTAGAGGATAATGATATTCATATTATTTATAATGGTCCTCATCTTTCAAGTTCTTTCTAGCCGGACCATAACCTTTTAGACCGAGAAGCTGGGAGAACCTCGTATGATAGCAGTAGAATTGTTATACTAGATTGGTTTGCAAATTTTACTTTATTAGATAATTTCACTTTCTTCTCGCTTGATTATGGCTTGTCACTTCAGCGAATATTGACTCTTGATTTTAATGGTAATTTGTGATTGTACAGCTGTAAAAATGAGAGAGGACGTTGGGTAGTTTCATTGCATGCCTTTTCAAAATTATGCAAAATTCATGGAACTTGCGGGCCTAATAGTATTTGTGGCTATGTTCCTAGTTCCAGTAGGAAGTGTTCATGTTTTACTAGATATAAAATGAAAGATCATACTAATTGGTCTTCAGGTTATGAACCGGAAGATAACATTTCTAGTGCCAAAAATGATTATGCTTTCTATAGATTCCCTCAAGTTGAAAATGTACGAATATGATTTTGGCTACTACATCAATTATACTTTGAATATGTGTTAGTGATGTGCCCTAGGCCAACTATATTATGGACATATTGTGACTTTGTCTATTTTACATTATAATAAAGAGGCATTTTATCATATTGATTCTGTTAAATTCCGTGAATGTTTAATTTTATCTGATATCATCAAGTGTGTGACTTGATAGTAAAAGTCTTAGATGAAAAATGAGTTATATTCTAAATCATCCCTAGTCGATCATTATTATGGAAAAATAATGAATGAAGACTAGTACGAGGCTAATTGATGATCATGTTTTACTAATCATGTATACGAGATACAAAGTCAAGTCATAGGTACATAGGATGTAGTGGATTGACCCATTATGATAATACTACATGGATTATTGTCATAAGTTATTCTCATCACAATGATGTTATTATAGTCCTCTGACCTGAGATCATCATAGACATGATGAGTTTTATATTTTGACATATTCAAATGTTATATTTAACAGGATGATATAATAGATTGTGGTTGGATATAAAATGAATTATGTGAGGACTATGAGTCATTAAGAAGGAATTTGTCCCTCACTAATTATGAGGAGGATATCTATGGGCCCCTCGATAAATTAGACTAAATGTAAATGTATGGCCATTAGTTGATAAGGAGTTATCAATTTCAATCTAATTGAGATTGAAAAATAATATGATTGAATTATTAAGGATGACATTAACCATGTCTTGTATTCAATCAAAGATATCATGTGACCAAAGGACTGTAATATTGTTGTTAAATAGGTTGTGTCAAATTACTGACCTTCACATAACTTGGGTAGTTATAATATCTTGCTAGAGGCTACACTTATAACTTATGGGCTACCAATGGGATTGGAGGCCCAATGCCAACGTTGTGTGAACCTACAGGGTCACACACTTAAAACAAACCCAAAACGGATATTAGGCTTATCAGCCCAATTAGATAGTTATCTCTCTTATGTATAAATAGTTAATAATTATTTATGGCAATAGTTACCATAATTAAATTTTAAAAGGAAAAATATATTTATATATATATCTAAAATAGTTTTAGGATATATATATATATAAATATAGAAATATAGATAATGATGAAACCAAAAAAGAGTTTTGGTACTTGTGAAATACTAAACCCTATGAGAGATATATATATATATATATATATATAGATATATCATGTAGGGGTTTAGTTGTTGTATCATCTCTTGTTATTATTCAAAACACGTTCTTTTGAGAAAAACATATAGAGAGAAAAGAGTGAAAGTGGTGCTAGCACACCAACACCATTTTTAGAAGTTCTGTTCATGTAGATATCGGTAGAGGATGTTACTCTTTAGTTGCATCTGTATTCCGACAAAATAAAATGAAAGGCTCGAGGTAGCGTGTCACCGGAGTGAACCTCCTCTCTTCCTTCCTACAATCTTGCCTTTGAAATTGTCTTACTAAGATTCTAGACTCGGTTTTAATTGATTTAATCTAAAGTACTTGAATTCTGTGAGGGTTTTGGGATTAAAAGTTTTATTTTTCACTGCATGATTGAGACCTGAAACCCAACAGTATATGCAAAGAACTATACTTGAAATGATCTGATTGCGAAGGGTTTGTTCATAAATTCAACTAACAAAACCATCCTGATAATATTCCTTACTACTTTCCCATAACACAATTGTAAAATGGTTATTGTTTGCTAAATTTCCCTGCATATTTTATTTGAAGGTATAGAAAACCAGACCTTCCAATAATAATTTTGCTAAAGTGGTCAATTTATATTGTCATGTTAGAGCTGTCAAGCAGCTTGATAGAAGATATCTTAAATCTCATCGAAGTTGGATCCAGTTCTTGCTTCATTTTGTCACTATTGTTGGAATAATTAAGATTCTTGCCATAGTTTTTATAAGGCTTTTCTTGATTAGAATCTAATAGAAGAGAGAGATGCAACTACCGAAAACTACCTTGCTGCTACCGGCTTTAAAAGATTTACCTACACTGAGCTAAATAAAGCAACTGGGTATTTCAGTAATAAAATTGGATGAGGACTTATTGGAATTGTCTACAACGGCATATTAGATGATTAGTGAGTTTCAGCAATCATGTGATTAAATGAAGCTAACTAAGGAGAAGCTGAATTTCTAGTAGCAGTATGCATTATTGGGAAGCTTAATCATATGAGCTTGATAAACATGTAGGGATATTGCACAGAAGGAAGCCACAGGATTTTAGTCTATGAGCACTTGGAGAATGGTTCATTAGTTGAAAACCTATAGTCCCCATCACTAGATTGGAATAAAAGGTTTCAAATTGTAGTAGGCACTGCTAAAAGCCTGGCTTACTTACATGAAGAATGCTTAGAGTGGGTACTACACTGTGATGTAAAGCCAGCAAACATACTCTTGGATGGTGATTACATGCTAAAAGTTTTAGATTTTAGCCTCTCCAGGCTAATGAGAAGAGGCAATCTTCCTGATTCAAGATTTTAAAAACTGAGAGGGAGTAGAGGATACATGGCTCCTGAGTGGATTTTTAATCTGCTTGTCACTTCAAAAGTGGATGTCTATAGCTATGGAATGGTTATGTTGGAAATGATAACTGGAAAGAGCCCATCAAATGGAGGCTATGCTTGTGATAGAGATGAGGATTTGAAGTGAAAAATGTTAGCTAAATGGGTGAAGGAGAAGAGAATTGTTGCTTCAACAAAGTATTGGGTTAAAAAGATAGCATGATGAAGGTCGTTCATCATGTGCAACAAATGATACTATTGAGATCACAGCTAATCTGAGGTTGTAAAGTGAAGTGTTGAGGTCAACCACTGCTGGATAGCTTCTCCTGCGAGCACAGATGAGTGAGGTTAACCATTGCTACAATCGTTGCCTAACTTGCATGCCCAAGTGTTCCATTTCCAGTAATATTAATTCGACATTTTTATTTATTTTAGGACTTTATTTTATTCCTATTTTATTCTTTTAAGCCTAGACTATAAATATTTCATATTAGGGTTTATTTTGGAGGCTTTTATTCACTTTTTTATCAATCTAATTAAGCTTTAGCTTTTTTCTTTGAATTAAATCTCTAAATTTAATATTTGTTTATTTTAATAATCAAACATGTTTTGATTATCCCATGCTCTACGCTACGTGAGGTGGTATCAAAGCGGATTTCTCCCAATTTATAGCTCCTAATAATAGTAGTAGTGGCAACCAATCCCAAGACCATGATCATAAATTACAGGCTACTTTAAGAGCAATTGAAGAGTAGCGACAATCAACCTAAAATATAACCCATCCATTGGAAACAATTCAAACCCAATTGCAAGCATTATTAAGGGTTAATGAACAAGGGCGTAAGAATGATGATAGTGAATAAAGCAGAGGAGGTAACCCTATCAGACCCATTGTTGATCCCATTCCCAAAAATCAGAATCAAAGAAGGCTAGCCATGGGATTTGATGATACTTTAGACGATGAGGTTGACCTAGAGGAGATTGCACATCCTCATGGTAGGTTTGGCAGTGAAAGATAATGAAAATTGAATTACAGAGGAGACAATGAATACAAACTAAAGGTAGTTATCCCTAACTTCAATGTGATCTTGACATAGAGGGGTTTTTAGATTGGTTGACTGAAGTAGATAGGTTCTTTGATTATACCAAATTGCCCGAGGATAGGAAGATGAAGTTTGTTACTTATATATTAAAGGGAGGAGCGTCGGTTTAGTGGGAGAGATTGAGAGAGACGAGGATGAGAGAAGGGCATAGTGTAGTGCAAACTTGGCGTAAGATGAGGCCATTATTATGGGGCAAATTTTTACCACCAGAACTATAAGCAATATCTTTTTCAAGCTTATCGGAGGTGTTTATAGGGTACTAAGAGTGTGAATGAATATACCTCTGAATTTATGAGGTTAGTGGAAAGGAACCCATTGTGAGTGTCACACCTCGTCTTATATAGCCCAAGGTGGATGGTTAGTATCTCATCCTGTCTCACATAGCCTAGAATGGATACTAGATACTCCTTCCCAAACCACTTTTGAGATAAAGTTTTTAATGGAAATAAGTAAAATTTATGTAGATGTAAAATTTCACTAATATTTCAAAATACTAATAAAAGAAATATTTATAATAATTTAGTATTAGTTACAATACACAAAACACATTTACAAATAGCTTTGAAATTTTATTACATAAAATACACCACAAAATGAGAGCAGCACCGAACGAGATAGTTGGGCCAACCTTTGACGATATGTCTACAAAACTCTCCCTACCCAAAGGTCCACTATCGAGCCCTCCTATCTGAAAGGGTTTAGAAAACAGAGTAAAATGAGTACAAAAATACTTAATGAATTAATGCTATAAGCAAAAAATATTTAATTAAACCAAACATAATAGACTTCTCAAAATTAGTAGAAACTAAAGCATTTGAAGTCAGACTATAATTCACTTTAGAATACCAAGCTAATTTTTACTTCAAAAATATATAAAGTTTAATTGAGTAAAACACACTTCATAAAATATCAATACAACTTTTATTTATATTAACCATCTCTATAACGAGCTTCACTCAATAGCCATAACATACAGCCAATCATAAACATATTCTCTAGGCACACTTGACGGCTAACTCTTCGACTACATTAGCATGGTACGACCCTTCTCCCTTCACCATCCTACAATCAAATGTCCTATTGTCTATTGCACAATAGCAACCATAACAATCTCAAATGTGCATATAACATCTCAACACATCTGTACATCTCATATAGAGTGGCAATATACAAAACCAAATATCATTTCCATCAAATAATCATTCAAATATTGCAACTCATTTGTAATCCAACAAAGCATTCAAAAACAATCCACCAATTCCTCATAATTCTTCAAGAAATGAACTAAACTGATTTTAAACTCAATTAAATCATCAAGTAGTTAAAATAATTTTAAATTAAATTTTGCATAACCAAGCATAGAGTAGTAACACATTGAAGTAGTTAACTTGAAACTGCAGTAATGTTAAAGCTTCAATCTTAAACTAATAATTTAATTCATAGCAAAGTTGGATTGAAGTAATTCAAAAACATCAATTCAGATTCATAAACCAACATTCAAAAACTTTATTTATTGCTACTATATATAGAAAATGTAGAGTTTTGAGGGCTTGAACATCAACTTATAAAATCAGCCCACACACACACAAAGTTAACTTCCCAAGCTACCTAGTTAGTACCAGCACCCTTCTTGGCCTTTGTAGTACCTAAAATATATAATTATATTTATAAATCATCAATATAATAAGTCTATATATTGCCCTAATCATGCACCTCCCACGAGATATGAAAAAATATGCTAACATGCTCAATTCTACAAAATATGCCTAATTACTCTACCAGGACAGTTTCCAAAGTAAATTTGAAAAATTACTGGGAATTATCGACAATAAATTTAAAGCTCAAATTTTATACACTTCTAGATATATGTGTCTAGTTTATGCTGTTAAAGTTTCAATTTAATTAGATAACCATAAAAATAGTTATAAACACTTGAACACAACTAGGACATAAATCCTGACAGATTGAGCAATAAAATGTTCAGCTTTATTCCATCACCCTACTAGCAGAATTAGCTCAAACTTAAAATAAAAAAGTTATAGGGGACTCTTCTTTTTCTGCAATTAAACCATACTCAATTTGGAGCTCCTTAAGTCAAGATATGATTAAATCACGGAGACTGATGAACCAGGAAAATTAAACCCGAGATGACAGTTTACAAACCCTAACTCAAATCAGTAAGAACTCTTAAAATACTTACCAAATGAACCTCTATAGTCTGTATAAATGATGAATAATGGCCTTAAATGGTTTTAGAACTTCAAATTTAGCTTACAAAGATCAGCTCCTCTTAAAGAATTTAGGAATTCTCTATATCCCTTTTTTTTTCTTAAGCAAGTGTTTATGTTCTTCTCTTAACTTCCTTTCAACCTATAAGTATGTATATATATACATCTAAGTGCATGAACAAGGGCTAATTCCAGCCATAATTTTGATTGGCTGAAATGTAAAATTACCACTTAGGCCCTTAATAAAATGTTTATATTACATATTAACCCTCAAACCTTTAATTGTTTCATTTAAGCCATTTATTCTTTCCAATTGAGTCCACACCTTTCCTCGACACTTGAGTCCTCAATTTAACTTCATATTATTTATTTTTACTTAAATTTACTTAATTTGAGTGTCATCAAAATTTAAAAATTCTTTCTCCTTAACCAAGTATTAACCTCAATTTAATCTTAGGCCCCTAGCTTAACTATACATGCTTATCATATTTTAATTCAATCAATATATATATATATACTATGCAAATGCAATGAGTGATAGATGGATATGCATTTAGTGCACGAGTGTGACAGTGAGAGAGTGAAAATCAACAGGTGGCAAGGTATTTGAGTGGGTTAAAGTCATCCATTAGAGATAAGATTAGGATGCAAATGGTGTTCAGTGTGCAAGAGGCTAGGAATTTAGCCATGAAAGCTGAGTTGCTTATGAAAGAGCAAACCCTAGTGCGTATAGGGGAGTAGATAGCAAAGCAACAAGTAATGAAGGAAAAGTGCCTTAAGCTAATAATGTATAGACTGTCAATATTGGTATAGGGAAACAAAAAGGTGTAGTGGTGGAGAAGGATAACACTTTAGCCCCCACCAAGAATAATAATCTTTATACCAAGCCTTTTGGAGCCAAATGCTATGGGTATGGTAAAGTTAGGCATCACTCCAATGAGTGTTCAAAGAGAAAGGCAATGAATGTGGTAGAGAAGGATAATGATGTAGTTGATGATGAGGAATGTGAACTAAATGGTGATGATGACATTGATGATTATGAGCATGATGAGTTTGCATGTATGGTAAGGAAGCTCATATTGTCATTAAAGTGTGGAGATGATACTCAATGTTACAAACTCTTTCATACTAGATGCACCATGAAAGGGAATTTATTTGATCTCATTATTTATAGTGGAAGCTAAGAAAACATCATAGGTAGGGACACTGTGGAGAGGTTAAAATTGGCAACTGAAGTGCATCCTAATCCATACACTATTGGATGGATTAAGGAGGTTAGTGGCATTAAAGTGATAAAATATTGCAAGCTACCCTTTTCTATTAGTAAATATGTTAATGTAATGTATTGTGATGTAGTAGACATAAATGATTGCCATGTTTTATTTGGGCATCCTTGGCAGTATGATGTGGATGCCAAACATTTAGCTAGGGAGAATGTGTATCAGTTGGAGAAGAATGGTGTAAGGTATACTCTAGTTCCATTTACTAGAAAGAACCAACCTAAGGCTTCGAAAGTAGAGGGAAGGAGCTTTCTAAATATTGTGCATAAACCATCTACATTTTCTAGGGAGTGCAAAGAGACATGTAAGGTGCATTTATTGGTGGTGAAAATAGAGGAAGGTAGTGGAGATTTAGAAGGGCGTCTAATTTTAGTGGAGGTATAGGGTTTATTAGTGGAGTTTGAGGATGTGTACCTGATGATTTGCCTACAGGACCTCCTTCTGTATGGGACATGAAACATCATATTAACTTGATACTACCTTACCTAGCCTACCTCATTATAGGATGAGTCCAAAAGAGAACAAAATTTTGAGGGAAAAGGTGGAGGAGTTATTGAGAAAGGGATATATACAAGCTAGCATGAGTCCATACGTAGTTCTGGCATTGCTGATGCCTAAGAAGGATAGGAGTTGGTGAGTGAATGTGTATTAACAATAAGGTGATAAACAAAATCACCATTAGCTATAAGTTTCCAATTCTAAGGTTAGATGACATGCTTGATAAATTGAGTAGAGTAGTGGTGTTTAGTAAGATAGATTTGAGGAGTGGCTACTATCAAATTAGAATTCATCCAGGTGATGAGTGGAAAATAATATTCAAAATAAGGGATAGGTTATACGAGTGGCTAGTTATGCCTTTCGACCTCACCAATGATCCAAGTACATTTATGAGGCTTATGATAGGTACTTCAACCTTTCTTGGGTAAATTTATAGTTGTATATTTTGATTACATTTCGATTCATAATAAGTCTAAAAAAGAGCATGTAGATCACCTTAAGGAGGTATTTAAGGTATTGAGGGAGAATAAACTATATTCTAAGATGAAGAAGTGTACTTTCATGCAAGATAGTTTGTTGTTTCTTGGCTATGTGGTGAGTAAAGTGGGGATTAAGGTAGATGAGGAGAAAGTGAAGGCTATTAGAGAATGGCCTACCTCAAAGAATGTGAGTGATGTAAGGAGTTTCCATGGGTTAGCAACTTTCTATACACGATTTATTAAACACTTTAGTAGTATTATTGCACTTATTACTGAGTGTTTAAAGAAAGGAAAATTTCATTAGGGTGAAGAGTAAGAGAGTAGTTTCGCTTTAATCAAACAGACATTGAGCACAATGTCGATTTTAGCATTACTGAATTTTGAAAAGTTATTTGAGGTGGAGTGTAATGCTAGTGGTATAGGTATTGGGGTTGTTTTATCCCAAGAGAAGAGGCCAATAGATTTCTTTAGTGAGAAGTTATGTGAAGCTAGGCAAAATTGGGCTACTTATGATAAGGAGTTTTATGCTGTTGTAAGGGCTTTGAAGACTTGGAAACATTATCTCATAGCCAAGGAGTTCATTCTCTATACTAATCATCAAACATTAAAGTATTTGAGTACACACAAGCATATTAGGAGTGATATGCATGCTAGGTGGTTGGCATATATAGAGAAATTTCCTTAGAGCCATGAAAAAAATTATTCATGAGTACTCAGCTTCAGGTCAACTTCAATTTCCACTCCCAAGTGGTACAACTCTTTAAATTTTCTTATGCTCATATTCTTTAGCTTGTTAGCTAAAAGTGGAATGCAAGCTTTAATAGCTATGAATAGTTGGTCTGCTTATACAGGTCTATACTTCGTCTGAGCTAGTTTTCCTCTCCATGTAGCCAAAAAGCTCATGAAAGATTCATCAGGTTCCTCCCTAGTATTTTAAACTCTTAAACAGAGACTTCAAACTGAGAATTCAGCCCGTATTGCTTAATGAAGATTAAATACAGCTCCTTCTAATTATGTTGAACATGTGCATCTAGAGTGTAATATCACTTAACAACAACTCCTATCAATGACATCAGAAATTATTTAATAATTTGCACTTTAGTCAGTCCGGTGGGCTTCAAGAAAGTGACATACTGTTGAAGATGAAGGTGAGGATTTTCTGTCCTGTCATACTTCTTAATATTTGAAAATTGAACTTTAGGGGTAGTGGTTTCTCTTCCTCCCTATCTAGGTTAGCAAAATCATATCTGAGCCTTTTTTTTTTTTTGCAATCTACAGTTGATCTATTTGTCTTTTCATGTATTTCATCCATTTTGGTTTAGTTGGACCTTCTGTTGCTTTTAATGTTTCTTTAAGTAGCTCACCAACAGTAGTTCTGGTTTTAAAATTTTCCTCATCAACGAGCCTCTTTCCTGCTACCTTAGCAATCCTGTCTTCAAACATTTATCGTATCTCATCCCTGAATTCTTTCAAAATCTCTTACTTGAAAGACTCAGAATTAAAGTTGGAGGGTCCCGACAGTCTACTTACTTTTAATGAGATCTCAATTGATTATCTAGATTTTTTATATTGGTAGGCTAAATTATCCTTGATTTTCTCTTAAACAAAAAGAGGCTTTTGGCTGTAAATAATAAATTTTAAAATAAAAATAAGTGACATGTATGTATGAAATGCATGTTATTTACAAGTATTTATACTTATTTACAATTAAGAAAAATACAAACAAGTTAAAAAAACTGAACCTTTTAACCTCATTTCTCCCACATACGTGTTCCATGGTGAGTCTCTTATCCTAGGATTTTTTATCTGAGTTTTAATTATCATCAGGGTATAATAAAACTAACAATTATACGAATCTCTCTAGATAGTGATAACAAAACAAGTAGAAAATCTTATAAATAAAACTAAAGTCTAATATAACAAGTTATAATAGGAGGGTAGGGCCCAACCTAATATAGCCCATCATTAATGGGTTCGAGTTTTATAAATGAGACTACTATATGGCATCAAACACATGCATTTTGGGAAGAACTTAGGGAATGTTGCTAAGCCACTACATCATCTTGGGTGAGGTGAAATGCTCCCACAGTTTTATACTTTCTTTCCATCTCCCTACTCAAGGGTTGGAACAACATGCTCAATTATACTCTACTGTAAGTGACAATAGCTATATGCCCTATCACTAGGTTTGAATAAAATGCAGGTAGTATAGCAACAACTATCATTGGGTTATTAGGGACTGAGTGTGTAGTATGTGAGGAAAGTGTTGTGAATGCTGAAGAAATAACTAAATAATCAAAAATAATAAAACATAAAACATTGGATCAGTTTCTCTATTCCTAGTGGAGTTGCCACTATAGGCGGTGGGGTTCAAGTGTTTAGTGACCACGACACTGTATGGGCTCAGGGCCTACTAGGAATACAATTACGAGCCTTTTGGGCCTAGATCAGAGAATGGAGTCGCCACCCAGTTGAGATCCAGAACACTTATACAGCAACTGGATCCCATGGAGAGAGCCCAGCAGCCGTCCGCAGATATTAGGTCCGGAAATTAGATATGGACTTTTAGAATACCCACCCGATCTTTTGATCGGCCTCCATTTATATTTCGTGTTTTATTATTTTTAACCATTTAATTATTTCTTTATTTACATGCCAAATTACAATTACCTCCAAATAAGTTCCAAATTTTACAATTAAGTCTATCCTTTTAATTAATCAAATTTACATGCGATCAAACCCGATTCATAACAATCATTTAATAAAATCGGCATCCATCAACCATGCATAAATAAACATAAAATCAAATAAAAAATACATATAAATAAATGGAGGGAGGAGAAAAGATTACAACCCCTTTTTAACACAAATTAAAATTGACACAAATAAACCAAAATACTAAAAATTAACTAAAAGAGTAATTCGTAGGCTACTGCCTATATGTGCCTACAATAATCTCATAATTAGTTCACCCAATAGAAAAATAACATACACAAAATAAAAAAGTTAGTACATGATAAATAAAACATAATAGAAAGACATAACTACAAATAAAATCTATCTAAATCCTTACGCGACAGATTTATTTGGACATCTAAAATATAATTAAAGTTAAAAAAACAAAAACATCCTGGCCACATTGAGGCGACTCCTCAGCCTCTCCATAATGAGGTGATAAAGACTTCACCTTAAGAAGCAGAGGCGTCACCTCAGTGACCTCTGGTGAAAAAACATAATGAACAAAAATAACAATTCAAACTTCTTTTAATTCTAAACACGCATATCTATGCCTAGAAGCCTAGACCATGAGTAATTGCCACTAAAATAGATAACAATATACATGCAGAATACAAAATTCTATAATAAATAACAATTATGTAAGAAAATAAAGAGAGTAAAATTATTTGTTGTATCTGAGATCCCCCAAACTATGAAAAAGTTTTAAACATATTATGCAACATGAAAGAATTAAGAGAAAAAAAAAAGGATTAAAAATCCTACAGTTGATAGATAAATTCAGCTTCCCTATCTTTGCCCTCAAATTTTATTTCTGTAACGAAAAGTAGCCCCATACACTATACAACCAATTACCAAGTCCTTTAACAATATATTTTTTTATGGTGGTGTGTTCTTCTTTTGTGTGTTTTATTCTTCAGAACTTCCCTTCGAAGCCTTGTCCTTCTTTCTTTTCATTCTTTTCTCTGTGTTTTCTTTTTTTTATATATAAAAATCCCTTTCAGAAGTTCCCCTTTTTCCTTTCTAATCTCCTCTCTTTATGCTCCTCCTCTACCTCTCTCTCTCACTCCTACTTTTTCTCCACCTCTAGCCCTTGTAATCATGTTATAAAAAAATATGGTTTACAGGCAACTGGTGTTGAAAGATTTATGCCACTTTCAAAAGTTAACATTATTTTTCAGAACAGACACCACTAAAGTGCCGCCTGAGTTAAGAGGCGGTTAATTTTTTATTGAATAAACAACACTTTCAAAAATGCCTCAATTTCTATTACATATGTGGCTTACTTGATCATATAGAGGAAGGTTGTGATAAGGTATTTGACTTTCCTTCCGAGTCCTTATGGGGCTATGGCCCGAATTTATGAGCATCCCTAGGTCACACTCATTTTCTTACAAAGCCCATAGAGGTCTCTTCATTAATAAATCTAAGGGCAAAGGTTATGTTGAATTCCCCTCAATCTTTAAGTGTGGGGCATAGATTGTTTCTTGATGCTGATTAAAAAGATCTTGTAAGGGCTTCTCCCATTCGATCAAATAACAAAGTGGTGTCTTAACATGTTCAATGTCAAGGGAAATTAACTAGAGTTGAGGTTTCTAATAGGTAGATGTAGTTTTTAATCTTTTGAGTTTTTTATAGTTACTTCAAAGGGTCGGTCGAGTGGTTTGGAATTGATGTCACAAAAGGATTAGGATATTACCATTAAGAGTTTTTTAAAAACTCATATCAATTTTTATTGTAGAGGCAATAAAGGTAATGAAAATTAGAGAGGGACAAGAGTTTATGGATGGCCTCAATTTGATCAGAAACACCATACTTGGAAACTTTTAGCTTAGCTCTCTAATGCTAACTCTTTACCATAGATATGTTTCAGGGATATTAACTTTGTACTGTGTAGTTCTAAGAAATTTGGTGGTAGATAACCTGATATGGCAGTTTTTAATGGTTTTCAATGAGCAATCGATAATTGCCATATCTTTGATATGGGGTATAAAAATGCAAATTTACTTGGTGTAATCAGTAAAAGGGCTTAACTTAAGTCCGAGATAGAATGGATCAGGTTCTTATTACAGTTGATTGGTATGAATTATTTCTTTATACCTCTGTCATCCACTTAACATCAAAATCATCAGATTACTCTCCTCTTATGTTGTCTTGGGATGGTATAAACTTTATCATGAGTGTGGGAACTTAACAACATGTATTTTGTTTTGAGGCTTTTTTGGTTTAGAGTGAAGAATGTGGTTCTATAGTGCAGTAAAGTTAGGAAGATGGTCACTTGGTTGCTAATTCTAGTGCTATTCAAATATAAATTTCTTGTTGTGCTAATGCTTTATTATGATTGAGTAGCTCCACTTTTTGTAATATAGAAAAGCAAATTCAATTGTTGTGATCTACAATTAAAAATTGCTATAAATATGATTACCAGTAGGATGTTAAATCAATTTCATGACTTAAATTAGAGTTGCATTCACTATTTAGTAGATAGGAATCTTGTTGGTGTCAAAGATCACATGCTTTATGGCTTAGGAAAGGGAACTAAAATACCAAATTCTTTTATATAAAGGCTTCAGAAAGGCATAAAAGAAATTTTATTACCTCCCTATAAGATTGTAATAGTGTTTGGGGTGAAGGGAAAGATGAGATAGAGCATATTGTTTTGAATTATTTTTTTAGATATTTTTTCTAGTTAGGTGCAATCAGATATTAGGGCGGTTTTAAAATCTATTGATCATGGCCTTGATGATGGTGATATTGCCTATCTTTCCCAGCCTTTCACTTCAGATGTTGTAGTTACAGATTTGCACCAAATGCACCCACTAAAAGCACCAGGCCCAAATAGCATGCCAATTCTTTTCTTTTCAAAATTTTGGGATATAGTGGGTTCGAATGTGATAAAATGTGTTTTGTATTTTTTTGAATGATAATATGATGCCTAACAATATGAACCACACTTTTATAACTTTGGTCCCTAAAACTAAAGTCCCTAACTCTATGAAGGATTTATGGGTCTGTTCGCATGTGTAATGTTGTTTATAAGTTACTATTAAAAGCCCTTGCCAATCACCTTAAAACTATTTTTGCTAACCTTATTCAAAAAACCTAGAGTGCTTTTGTGCTAAACCGCCTTATTACAGATAATGCATTGATTGCTTTTGAGATTTTTCACTAAATGAAACTATAAAAAGGTAATTATGGGGTTTTAGCTCTTGAACTGGGCATGATTAAGGCTTATGATCGTGTGGAATGGGATTTTCTCATTGAGGTTTTGAAGAACATAAAGTTTCCTAAGAGTTTTATTGACTGGGTTTATTCTTGTATGTCAACAATACCCTTCTCTTTTTTTTATTAATGGGCAGCCTAAAGGTTTTGTTAAAATCTAGTAGAGGTCTTCGTCAAGGGAATCCTATTTTTCCCTATCTCTTCAATTTATATGCGAAAGCTTTTTCATCTCTCATTAGAAGAGCAAGTGATACTAAGTTGATTCATGGAGTTAAACTAACCTAGCATTGTCTAGAGATCTCTCATTTATTTTTTATGGATGATAGTATCTTGCTTACTCAAGCTACTCAAACTGAATGTCAGCATCTGTACTTCACCAATATGAGTTAGCTTCAGGTCTGAGATGAATTTAGACAAAACGGAGATATCCTTTAGTGCAAATGTATCTCATGATCAGAGGGTGCGACTTGCATATATTATGGGGGTTAGATTGGTGCCTTTTCACTCTAGATATCTTAGATTACCAACTTGGACTGGTAGATCATAGAAGCAAAGAGCATTCATGGAAAAAGCTAAAAGGGTAGAAAAAGAAATTCCTTTCCAGGGAAGGCAAGAAAATTTTAATTAAGTCAGTTGCTCAAGCTATTCTTTCCTATATGATGAGCTATTTCAAGGGCTTTTTACCATTTTAT